>JAPPVO010000031.1:145058672-145285875 GCA_030407325.1 Camellia japonica
CTTCTCCAGCTGCAAGAACAAAATCCCCATCCTCCTACATAAATTGGATACAAAAGAAAAGCAGCTTATTATCAACCCAAAAGGGACAACTAACCAGAAGAGCAAGAATAATAATTGTTGTTAGATTTGGCACCATTAGATTTAACAATAGTTCATCTAACAAGAATGACCACAGCTATCAAACCATCAAAGTGTGCACGTAAGACAAAGCATTATGAATAACATATTTTCCCAAAGTGTAACAAATAAAACCTTTTGTTACCTAAGCTCTTCTGTTTTCCGCTACCCATGTCAACAAAACACTGCAATGTAATGGGAATTTGTATAGGATATGTTTCTCCCACATATCTGACATGTATCAAAACCTAATGAGCCATCCTCAATATTAAGGATGGAATAAGAACAAAATGTTTAGATTTAACAACAGAGGGTATCTTGCTAATTGCACGAGAGACAATTAGTAAAACCTTTCTAACACAGCATCCCACTCTATTTATATTCCAATTAAGTATATCCTTAATATTACTCTGCATGTTCAACTTCAAGTATAAACCATTCTGTCTCCATGCCCAATGTAATAAGATCAAGTGAATCCACATTGGCATACAGTGGTGCAGATGGAGAATTCAACTAGCTACCAGATAGTAAGGCTAACAAAGAGTGAAAATGACTATAGGCTGTACCTGATTCATGTTTAAACTCCAGTCTCTGCAAATACACCTTACTCATGTCATATATTTTGGCATAGTACTGCCCTCAAACTAGAACTCCAATTTGATAAAGACCACAGATGTTTCTCCACAAGGAAACCTCATACAGAACCAACCAACACTTACAGAAACAGATATTGGTAATCAGCACATTATTGTCACCAATGCACTTGTCCAGCACATTACTGTCGAACTTATAGTAGCGCAAAGTAACTGCGACATCAACCTCAAGGGGTTTGCTTGGTGGTCAACTCCTGAGGCTTGGGGGTGTGGTCCCTCCAAGGTCTCGGGTTCGAAACCACCATGTTGCAAACAATCTCTTGGGGCCAAGTCCATACAGGGCAAAGGCCCTGGCTTTAATTGGAACCAACACAAGTGGCCTAGATTAGTCAGTCCAATGAGCCGGATACCAAGTTATCAAAAATAAAAAGTAACTACGACATCACAGGTAAAGAGACAACAGAGAAATCTAAACCATATTGAGTGGTTTTATGGTTATATGTTTAAACAAGGAAACAAGCAGTCTAAAAAGGCATATTCATCCTAAGTCACAACATAAACAGAAATAAAACAGCATCCCTTTTTTCTTTACCACTATACAACCAGCAATGCCTATTTGCTACTAATCAGCTTTGACAGATTCAAAGCCAAAACAATATTTCTTTTACTAATTATCTCCTCAGCTGCAGACACTCTACAAACAAGAATCCAATAAAATCGAATTCTTAACTCTGGACTAAAAAAAAAAAAACAGAAAAGCACTCCACCATACAGCCTTGTTCTTATCCAACACAAACTGTCAAGTTTGAGACCAATATAACACCCTTGCACTCCACATAACTCCTCCCACGTAAGATAGCATGCAGCAGCCCCAGAAGGCACAAAAAATATTTCAGATCATATTGGCCCACTGATCAACCATTGTCTCTCCTAAGATTGATTTTCAAGTTACAGTGCCCACTAACATAGTCATATATCAATTAATTAAGCATTCCATCACAACAAACCTTTGAAACTTCCAAGTGACTTCAGAAATCTCAGTTTTTTTTTTTTTTTTTTTTTTATCAACAACAAAAGCTTTATTGATAAATCAAAAAAGGAAAAGAGGATAAGGCATCCTCTTACAACAGGACAATGAAAATACAAACACAAAAAGAACCCGTAACAAGCTAAACACGCGCAAAAGCCTACATAACACACACTGCCAACCAATCTCTAGCTAATAAAAAAAATGGGACTCCCTTAAATAGAGAGTTCCCCGACGCCCAAAAAGAAGATAAGTGACAAACATGATCCCACAAACAGCCCACCTCCCGGAACTTCTCTTCAAACAACCTCTGATTTCGCTCCATCTATAGAACCCAAAAAATTGCAAAGACGGCACAAGACCATAGAATTTTGGCTCTCTTCGATCCTCTAAATGTGCAAAAATCAACTAGGAGCATATGAGCACTCCCTTTTGGGGCAACCCACATAACAATACCCAAAGAAAACAATCTATGCCATAAATTCAAAACTATTGGACAATGCAAGAATAAATGATCCACGGACTCCCTGTTCTTACAACACATAATGCACTACTGACGATTTAGAACACGATTGGATCTCCTTTTCTGCAATGTATCATTTGTCAAAATGCCTCCATGAACCAAGGCCCACATGAACACCTTTACCTTCAAGAGAGCACAAGCCTTCCAAACTTTTTTGCAAAAGGGAAACTGCGGAGCTTGAGGATTATCAATGATGTAATCAAAAAAAGACTTACAAAAAAATATTCCGAACGAATGAAGAGCCCAAACCCTCTTGTCCTCCAAAAGAGGAGATAAAGAAAAATGATCAATTCTGGATAATAAAGAAATCAGCTGTGAAGCGTCCCTATCATTAAGATTCCTAGAAAAATCAAAATTCCAGGAGATTGGAGCCAAAAGTGAGCAAGCCATGAAAGCAATTGAAGAATTATGAGAACGAGCCACTCGATATAGATGCGGGAAATCGGCAACAAAAGAAGATTGACCCATCCAAACATCCTCCCAAAACCGAACAATTTCCCCATTGCCCACCCTTACAGAAAGATGTCGGAACCAACATGTGAAAATTTGAGAAATTGACTTCCAAAGAGCACGACAGCTACCCCTCAAAACCACTCGTGAATCCCTACCATTGTCTTGAGTCCCATATTTGCTTCTTATAACCGAATGCCATAGTGAATTAGTCTCAAGTGGAAATCTCCATAACCACTTGCCAAGAAGGGCCAAGTTCCTAGCCACAATATTACCGATAGCGAAACCCCCCTTCTCCTTAGGTAACGACACTAACTCCCAATTTCAGAAATCGCAGTTTGTCTACCCCAAATTGCTAATCTTTCTCTTCCCTAGAAGTCCCCTTGCTATGTTGGGTATCAACAAGAATATTACAGAATGCATAATCGATATTTCAAAATTCAATACCCTTTATATCCAGAAGCTTTTAAGTGTACATAAAATAATAATAAATAGTTAATTTTAGACTTTAGACTTCATCTGCACAGCCCTACTGTCATTACCACATAAGTACACCAAGAAAAAGAAGAAATCCAGTGCATACATGCACAGATTGATTTAAGATGGCAAGCTCTACAACTACTTAATACCAACAGTATTTCTTTTGTTCCTTGTTCTCGATGCTAAGCAATTATTTACAGTTAGTAAGGGAAAACAGAGTTCACGCTTCACAGTCACCAAGTCTGCAATTTTGAATCATAGCATATGAAGAAGCTCCAAAAGCTGCTGCTAATTTAACAGTGCATTGAAGTTACCTCAAATGGCAAGATATAAACCACAAGAGAAAGTTGGCAGACTTCTACAGTTGAAGTTGAAGGGGTTAAGATGATATTCAATGATAGTTGAGGGCATAAAGTGTAATTAACGCTATAAACAATTTGGACTTAATATTGAAATGAAACTTTTATAGGACCTATTAGTGGGGGGAGTAAAGTGGCTGATTAGTAGCTCTTAGGCTAATACCTAATTTTTAATGAATGGCATGTCACCATTCTTAAACTCAAGTATAATACAATACTACAAATTATAAAAAGGAAAAATTACTTCAACCCCAAAACTATTACTCAGTACCACTTTACTCCTTTAACTGAAAGCCGTTACTCTTTGCCAACTTGAACTATCAATTTGTATTATGATGGAAAGTTGATGTGATTTGGATATAACATCTCAAATATTGTAAAATGCTTAAAATGACCTTATGCTTCTCTTTCCCTTCTTTTAAAATGATAATGATTAATAGTGCATGGGGTAAAATGTAATTTATCCTTTTAAAAACACAGAGTTTTATGAATATATCGTGGCTATATCTGATTTTCATAAGTTCTGCAGTATAGTTGTATCTGTATTGTATCCATATCCCTCCCTGTCTATATCCTTATTTGTAAAAGAGGTACAACTTTGGTGGGCCCAATCCAGGCCCAGCCTGAACTGTTTTGGGGCTTGGGCAACATATTTTTGAATTCGACTCAGGTTTGGTTCGAAATTCGAAAGGCCGAATTAAATTCAGGCAAGGCTTGAGTAGAGACAACACACAACTCGAGCAACTCGAAGCTCAATTTGTATATATAACTATATAAAAATAAAAACGTTAAATATATGGTAATAAGATGATGTTAGACTAATTTGGATCATTAGAGTATTTTCACTACATATAATATATACACAAGTAACACAACACAAACCTTAACCTTTTCTTTTCTCACTCAAAAATGATAAAAGACTATAGCAACGGCACATCGGTTTCTCGATTTTCATCTCTCTCCTCTCTATCTCTCTCACAACATATAAATTATTTATTTTGATGTTAATAATGATTTTATCAAAAAAAAATATTAATAAAGTTTAATTTTAACAAATTAATCAACCTAGCTGCATAAACACAAACAAAAAACTATAATTTTTTTGTTATGTAGGGTATCCTTGGCCAACTTAGTGCAAACAACCTCAGTTGCAAGTCCAACTTGGGCAACTCAGGTTGGGCCTAGACAACCTCTCAATCCAACCAATCCCACCCAAGTTGCACCCCTAAATTGTACTTCATAAGGTCTAGAAAATGGATGGCAATCATGGCTTTTACTGTGTGCGCTCTATACAGAAATGCGGATAATGGTATGACTTCTTTACAATGCACTTTAGACTAGTTGTGGTTTAGCTAATCATTGACATTTTTAAATTCTTTCAAATGGACGGCAAAATTTATATAAAAAAATGAAAATAAAAATATTTATAACGCTAGTCCAAAACAATAATTTGGTACGCACTGGTGCCTGTATGTATTATACCTTTATATTTATATTTATTTTAAATAATAATAAAAAATAAAAAGGCAAGACAAAACAAAACAAACGTAACTCATATAACACAAAACCCAACCAAAAAAAAGCTCAATAAAACAATGGGACAATTGCAAAAAAATGGTATAAACTCAAAATAATTACGAAGAGATGGAAGTACAAGACTTAATTGCATGATTTTTAATACATAAATTAGTTGCACTTCCATGACATTGCAATTATTTTGTGTTGATGCCACTTTTTTGCAATTCTCCCCAAAAAAACAAAAAGTTAATTTAGCTAATCCAAAATTAAGAAAAGAAACGTAACTTTAAAAAAAGTAAAATATAAATGTATGTATATTTATTCTAACCTGCTCATCATGAAAGTCATATCGCATATGCTTTTTGTACAGCCCTTGAGAACTTTTTGATAGATTTCCAATTTTGTGTTCTTCAACTTCTGAATTATGGTTTTCTAAAATTGATATACTACCATTACTTTCACCCTGTGATGTGAAAGGAAAACATATTACATTGAGTACTAAACTCGTTTCACCAATCAAGACAATAACCATAAACACATACAACTTACACAACGACGACCAGGGACTGCAAGTGAGTTGCCTTCGTCAATCTTCAGGGGAGAAGAAAGACCGTCACTTCTACCTGCAAAGAAAGTATTCCACCGTCTTAGGGACAACCATATGGTTATCAAAATCAAACAGTTAACTGCTACTTACTCTCACTGTCGTCTTCTCCCTTCTGAGTTGGCTCAGCACCATGCACCTTCAGTTCTGGACTACTTTCTCTGCTAGCTGATAATGGTCATATTGATCATGATGAATGTCATAAAAAAGATGAAGAATAGATGGCGTCCAATCAACGTGTATATGAAGTACACGTGACCACAGAATGTGTAGAAACGTGTGTGTGTGTGTGTGTGTGTGTGGTGTGTGTGTGTGAGAGAGAGAGAGAGAGAGAGACTACTAATTTTATTGCATTCAATTATTTAGCACCCTTTTTTCATAAGTAACAATTAGCATGTAATTTTATTGATTGGAACATAAAGTTTATTGGAGAAAGCATTGAGAGAATGAAAACAGGAGTCTGAAGAAGAAAGTGAACAATAAATTATTCACCTTTATCCATATCATATCGTTTGAGTAGCTCTTCAAGAGGTAGATCTACTTCATTGTGCAGAGCAACGAGTTCTTCTAGCCTTTCTTCTTCAGTAATAAAAGCTTCATCTTCCTCAAGAGTATGCTCGTCATCTTCCTAGAGCGCCAGCATCATAACAATGGAAACATTTGTAAGTGCAGGCCCAAGGACAATACAAATAGCACATGGTAAGCCAACATTATGACAGAAGCTGTTTAGTTTCAAGAAGCAACCACAATCCACCTTTTAAATAATAAAAGAAACTAATATCTCCAATTGTAAAGAGCAACAACAAAAACAACATTAGACTGAAGACTTCTAATATGGTCACACAGAAGAACACAGTTTGGCCAGAGCACAAAAGCAGCTTATGGGGCACATCAATAGAAAACAACATAGATTAGAATTGAAGTCATATGTGTATAAAAGTTCTGTCACGGCTACAGAAATTATGAGTGTTCAGTTACAGGCCCTAATAACTAAGAACAAGGCTCCAAATTAATTTCTTCCACCTTTACTGAAGAAGAGAAAGATCTCTTCTATTTCATTTGTTGCTTCCAACTTTCTTCCACAAATGAGATCTCATAGCAGACAATTCAGTTTCAATTGAAAACCTCGTTAAACAGGCATTGCAATAGTAATATTTGCATGGTATTTTATAATTCAATATTTTCCACTAGGACATTTCCAGCAGAGTTGAACAGAAGATCTTATCACCGTTCTCTTAACTTCAAAAGGAATAGTTATCAGCAGCTATTGCACACTCCTGCAAGCACCCATTAAAGTTCCTAAAAGTTAATATATATATATATATATCGACAATGCTTTAACAGGTGCTTGTTCAGATTTGCAATCAAATGGTGTCTCAGTGCAGCAGTCAGTATCAGTTACCATCTAACCCTTGTATGGTTTCCAGTGCATATCTACCAAAATCCCATGGCAAAGGTCTTCTTAGTTTGCATATGGTGTTACTTAATAACAATGTAAATTAAAATGCAAATGTTAATTAGCGCCACAGGAAAATGTGCACGGTGACAGTAAAAATACAAAGAGAAGTCCTTATACCGATTCATCTTCAGACCGCAAATCAAAATCTTCATCGAGATCTGCAACATTTGACTGAGATTCTGGAAAATAAATGGCAGATTTAGATCACAACGATGTGGGACAAATGCAAAGCTATTTCACGAGTTCTTTTTTCCTTTTGAACAAAGGTAAAGGCATTTGTATTCAATACAACGGTGGTATACCCAAGAGGGATTTCGCAAGAAACCAAACAGAAGTTTATTCTTACCAACATCTAACCCAACAGAAATATTTATCCCCTTTTCATCTCCTTCTTTGTGTCGAATACTCAGTTGTTCCTGAGCAGCTGTGCATGAATGTACTGCTTTACAAGACATTGGTGAGCTCACGAGGTTTTCTGCTAGCATTGTTGAGTACCTAGTATAAATTCAAAAAAATAAAAACTGCTTTACTATTAACGTGCATAACCAAAATAGCATCAGAAGGCAAATAACCTTGAATATCCCTTCTTATGTACAACAAATACAAGAACCAAGAACAACTTCATGAAAGCAGCATTATACCTTTCAGTTTGCCCCAGAAGAAACTCAAGCTGTTTATCAAGTGCTTTTTTCTTTTTCTCATCAAGCTCTGCTTGATGTTTGTAGAGCACCTGAAATTACAATATTGTGATAGGAAGATATCATAACTAATGACAGAGAATACAGTGAATGAAACCAACAACCATATTATCCTAAATGAACTTGCCAGCTTCTCAATTTTCATCCAGAATTTCTTCACATCCTTAGAAATATTAACTGCTACTTTTCTCAACCGCTGCTCTTCTTCCTGATCGCAATTGTAACAGTAACATTTATTAGTGGCAAAGAAAAATAAACAGGACCATGTACTAATGTACCATCACTACATGAACAACCCTCTATTCTTCTCCTATCTACTATGAAATGTTTTCATTTGTTGGAAAGGAAATATGAACCTTCACTTTCTTCTCTCCCCTTGTGGCTTGGTCCAACATGCCCTTGCTGGCTCTTATAGCAACCTTCTTTGCCAGGGCCAATTTCCATTTTCTCTCTGACTCAAAGTCCTGCTAACAATTTCTCCAATGAGTACATAGTTAAAAGGAATCTCTACCTCATAAACCAGTATACGTATAGTCAACAAACATGATTTAGATATGAATGTGTGTGCATGCGCACGTGTATGTATAGTATGATCATATGGAAAAAGAGAATAAACTTAAATATTGGTTACCAAAAACTAATAAGATATTAATTTCAGAAACTGATCCATTACCTTTGATAACCAAACCATCTCTTCTAAAACATGATCCCAATGCGTTTTAGGGCGCCGAGGCCCTTTAGGAGCTTCAAGTGCCTATATCAGCCAAGTTACCATCAGAAAGACACAAAAAATAGTTTTAAAAAAAATTAGCAAATTCACAGCAGAAGATTAAAAATCTGTCCAATATATATCAAAGCCCAAATTTTATTTATCACAACGAAGCACGAAAGTAAAATGATTGTCAATCATTAAAAAATAGCTGTTTTTCATTTATTCCGTTCCACACACAAACTGATGCTGAACATGCCTTATTCACCTAATCAATAACAATAACAGCCACTACCAAGGTATTTTACAGGCTTATCATGGTAATACAAGCTGAAGGAAAAATAGTACGCAAAAGAAAACACTGGTTTCAGCATGAATATAGGTGTTATGGTATTCAACATTTAGTGTTGCCAATTCCGTAGATAGACATGTGCTAGGTGTCTATGTTGGTGTATAGGTCTGAGTTTCACAGTGATGAAAATTGAAGATGATCCAAGGACAAAACAATGAGTGCTCTAATATAATCTCAAGTAAAATTGCACAACATAATCATTAATTTAGGACTCGTTAATTTAATCAAATTATGATGACCAACATCAAAACTCCTAAAGCTGAAGACCATTCGACCAATCAATAAATTTAAAACATTCAAGGTTAGGCATATACGTTATTTGGGAGAATGCACTGTTTTTAACCAATCCTAAATATTTTGAATTCTGTTTTTTGGTGGGGAAGTCAACATTTTATTTATTTGGGAATTCTGTAATCAGATTTGCAAGGAGCGGAGATCTAAATAAGAGACAGATGGTAGTAGTGTCAGAGCCATGTGCAAGTGCAGTTACACCCCCCTTGGATAGAACTGTCATTTCCAATTAGCTAAATCTACTCTCAAATCTTTCATTCATTGAATCATAAACCATTGTTTCCCATGAAGGAAGAGCCCAAGGGGCTGCCTGTGGTAAAAAGGGAAAGATTCCACTCTATAACCAAATAATGGAATCAAGATAAGCCACATTAGGAATCTACACACCCAAAATCATTTCAAACTATCCCAAATTCACTTTCAAGCCAGAAACACCTCAAAAGACAACAGCACACACCAAAGAGAATCTAATTGCTCTGCAAAAGCCCACAAAAACAATGGCCTCAGTTATGAAAAACAAATAGGAGACCATCAAAGGAAAACCATCCACAAACCCTACATAAGCCCCTTCAAAAAACAACCTCAGACCATCTTATCAATCATCCCACTCAAAGCCTCCAATACCTAGCAAATCTCCTCGCCTTGTTGCAAACTCTTAAAGACTTAAAAAAAATAACCCAAAAATGCATTAACAAAACAAAATTTGACTATGAATGTGTAAACATGTGAATTGGAAGATTTTTACACACAAAGAAAAACTTCTAGAGTTCAAATTAGGTCTAGTGTATGCATGCAAGATCAAAAAGTTGAGAACTTTGAAGTTTCTTTATGGGTTGTGTGATGCAATCAAATCCTAGGTGTGCTACCAAAGGAATTCTAGGGGTAATTCCTAAATCTATCTTCTTCTTCTCCTTTCTTCTTCTTTTCTGTTTTAGTTTACTGTTCACGAGTTACTGTTCACAGCCTCATAACAGCCCCTAAATAGTGCTAAAATCCCATCTTTTCATGCTTAAACTCTTAACTATTTATTACCCTAAACAAACCCTACTTGCCCCCTATATTCTTATTGAAATTGCAGCCATAAAATCCAATTAAAATCAGACCCAAAAGGTTAGATTTGCTGCTGTCCCTAGTTGTCCTGCATCACCTATTCAAGTTCCCATTCAATCAACCAAATCATCCATGTTTTAGGTAGTAATGATTGATATAATGGTGTGTTGCAAGAAATAATTAAGATGATGTATAGGAGCTCCTACTTTCATAGTTGAGGTGTTCCCCTTCCAATATAAATGATTGAGAAAATAATGTATCTTTGAAGTTTAGAAATCAACATTCGCAATAATAACAAAAACATTCCCACCTGCCACACAAAGGTGCAACAAAAATGAAATCACAAAAAATAGATTTCAAAATTTTACCTTTTGTCGCCTAGCCCTTGTTTCATGATCAAGCTTAGACCTTGGACCTTTGGAGGCCATGGTTAAATGACAACATATAGCATAACAAAAGGCCTGAGGATTAAAAAAAAAAAATCATTAAAGATATTTCTTCAACCAATCATTGAACTGGTAGCAAAAGAAAACATTAGAAGAGCACAAAAAGATCAAGATACAAGATATTTCAAGCACATTGTATAAGATACTCAGCAATGCAACACTAGCTTCAACAAAAGTACAAAATGTCAAATCTCGGGAAAACTAGAAAAAAAAAATGGGGAGGTTGAGATGAAAACAGAAAAATGAGCACCTGCACGTCAAAACACCTAACTTGTCCCTGTATGATTACTTCCTACTGTGACCAGGTATGCATGTACCTATGCCCAATGAAGCACATGAGAAAGCCCATCATAAATATGTAACCAAAATTTAATGAGATAAATAATCTTTCCTACTTTAAGAAGCCATAAAGAAGAGTGTAAAGTTCTTACTTCTTGAAAGTATGAACCAAACCAGAACAAAGTTCTCACTTCTAGAAGCAGACCAGAATTATGGTTTATGTTAAGTTCAAATTCTCTAAAGAAATAGAATCATATATGCACACAATCACACACTTTTTCATAAAGAAAAGAAAAGACAAATAATAATTCTGTAAATTTAACTAGCCTCATTACAACTCAAAAATGATATCTCCAAAGGGAGGCTTGCTTTTTCCCGTGTGATAGATAACCACCACCACCACAGTTACAATGAGTAGACACCGAACCTAATTGAAGAGGACCTAAAAGAGAGGTTACAATATATTAACTTATACAAGAAATGAAGCATACTAAGGGCTCGTTTGGGAACAGACCTTTTAGTAATTTTTTGACTTTTTGACTAAAATATGATGCAAAAAAAACTAGTATGTTTGGGATGACTTTTTAATTTTTTACGAAAAGATGTACAAAAAGTAGAGACAAAGGGGAATCTTTGACTTTTTGTATAAGTTGTTGGCTTTTTGATTTTTTTGGTGACTTTTTAACTTTTTGACTAAAAGAGCCACTTGCCAAACGAGGCTTAAGTAGCTTTTTTTATTTACACCCAAAAAAAAAAAAAAACAAATCCTTGGGGGTACAAACAAACTAAAAAAAACACCCAAATAGTACACATTAATGTGTATTTGGGAGGGAAAAGATTGGGTACACACCTAACCTTTGGCATAGGACACAAAGTGATTGTCCCGAGACTTGAACCCATAACCTCAAGGTTATTAGGCCAAGGTTTTACCATTGAACCAAACATACTAAATATACAACAATATTCTACAACTGGTAAAAACAGACTCCTAAAAATAACAACAATATATTTCTCCATTTTGTCTTCTTAGGGTCCCAAGGTAAAGAAGACTTCAAGATAGATTGAAGTGTTGGTGTATGTCACAAACAAAAGTCTACCAATCAAGTCTTATTTAAAGCTCACCATATACCTTTCTAGGACACCATCATGGCACCCTCCACGTCAAAATTAACCATTTGGGATTATTTCTACTTTCTTAGACATTATCTACCCACGTGAGACAATAAGTCATGTTAATGACATTCTAGACTATAGATCAATTGACAATTTATATCCTTCTAAAAAACTAAACTAAACTAATAATTTGATATCGTTTTTTAGAACTAAACTAACAATTTGATATCTTTGCCTCATGTAAAACCTTTATTCAATGACCCTCTTCCAAACAGTTGTATGAGGACTCATTAGTTCCAAAACCACTAGCAAGGATGTCCGATATTAGCTTATATTTTTCACAATCAATAGTTTATTAGGGAAATTTTACTAAATATCCATTTTGATGAACAACAGGCCTATCAATCACATCAACACCAACTCAAACCTTAGCTCGGTTATATAATGCTCACATCTACCAACCAGATATTCTTATATAGCCAATAACACCACTATAAAAACAAACCTAACAGCTTGCTGAGTTTCACAAAACAACAAGCTCAATCCATAACTGTAGGTACTTTAACCATCCTTTATTGGAAGTTCATAAATTAAAGCAATGTCTTGAAAGCAGTACCATAATATGTAAATAGCTCCATAAAATCCCGGTAACCATCAAATTATTAAGATTATGAAAACTACAGCCAATTCCTCACCCCTACCCAAGAAGGAAGAATCATAATTTGAGAGAGAGTGAGGAGTTTTTTTTTGGGGGGTGTGTCTAGCGATATTGTATGGCATATTTTTATTTTAAAGTACAATAACATCAAGTTCAAACTGGAAAGCACAAAATGAAAATAAAGGTTTCAGGAAAAGCATAACAGGGTCAAAATATTGCTAGTCTATTTTTCGTTTCTGAAATTTTATCAAAAATTAGTCGCATTTTTAACATTTCACAGAAACATCTAGAGGGGAGTATTATCATGCATGTGCGTATCTCCATTAGGTTACCGAGTAAATAAAAGAAAACCCCCCATAAAACCAGAGATCCTCAACTAGTCAAACTAACCCAACTTTCCTTCCAATTTTCTCAACAACCAAACCAACGGTAAGAGCTTCGAAATAAACAAAAACACGGAACCTCAACAAAGAGGTCTACATAGATACATACGCGCCTATATAGACACACATATATACACATACGAGAACTCACCAGCTAGAATCTCTTCGATCTTTCTCGAAAAATCAAGCAAACAAAGCACCGGTCCTCCCTTCACAGCTGCTTTCGAGTGCAAATAATGAGGGGCAAAAAAGAAAAAAAACGAAATGAGAGTGGAAGAGAGTCATATGACGAGGAGGGTGTAGATATAGACAGAGAGAGAAGGAGATCTAGAGAGAGAGGGCCAAAACCCCAAGGTCGGCCAAGGGTGTTGGCTCCAAGTGATGTTAGGGTTTTCAGGTGGTACGGCTCCGATTTAAGCACCGATATGTTCCAACGAGTCTCTCAGATCTAAAAAATATACATATACATACATAAATAGTTATATATGAATTTGAGTATAATGAGGCTACTCTCTTCTTGTTCTCACTTTTTTTCAGTTAATTTCTTTTTCTTTTTTTTCCACAGAGGTAATGGAATTGGAGGGTCTCAATATCTCTCTGTCTACGACAATGATGAGGGAACCGTAGGGATACAGGTTTTGGATAAGTATTATTTAGGGCTAATGATTGAATATATCCAATCCGGCGGCTAAGGTTTGTTTCTTAATTAAAGCAACTACAGAATGGATCTAACTCAAAACCAATTTTGAGTACACACAAGAGTTTCAACCACAGAAGGGACGAGTGAACTACGGAACGGATCAAGAACACACCCCCCGGTACTAAAAGCCAACTCCGACGCAACAGTAGAAATAGGCATGGCCAACACATCCTTTGCTATCTGCGATAGTACTATATATTTTGTTGCATTAACCTTCCAATACCTCAAATTTTTTATTTCTTTAAAAATGCTCAACCTCGGCCAAGTATTTTTCCAATTCCGACTTACTTCCACTAGTGAATTGATCCTCCAAATAGGAACTAACTTGAGACTCAATGAGAGAATGTGAATCATCATCATCTATCACCATTTCTGATACCTCACTCACACTTGGGACTTTCTCATTTGATGAATAAAGTGTGGCATAATTGTTGTATTAACAAATCAAACAAGTCTTAACCTTATCCACCATGTCATCCACCTTATTCTTATCTCCAAGAAACAAATTTGAGAAACAAAACTCCAAGTATGCCATCTTTTTTGTAGAATCAAGAACAACGGCAACATACAATAATATATTGATCTTATTCTCATCCCCCCAACACTTAATAAACTTTTGTTTCATACTCTGCGCACAAAATGTCATCAAACCAAACCAAACCAAACCAAGCCAAGCCAAGCCTAGCCTTAAGTCCCATCAAATGGGGTCGGCAACATGAATCATTCTTCTCCACTCGACTCTATCCAAAGCCATTTCTTTTATTGGTACTACGCCTACCTATTCTCAAATATACTCATTCCTAACTCTATCTTTTCCAGTCTTTCTACACATTCACCTTAGCATCTTCATCTCAGCAACACTCATCTTATCTACATGTTTCTTAGTTGCCCAACATTCTGTCTCATACAACATCGTTAGTTTAATAGATGTTCTATACAACTTTTTTTTTAGTCTAGTGGGTACTCGTTTATCACAAATATCCCAAACGCACTCCTCACTTAAACCACCCGCCTTAATTATATGGACCACATCTGCTCCAATCTCCCCACACATTGTGACAATCGATCCCAAATAATAAAAATGTTCACTCTTAGATAGTTATTGGTTCTCAATCTTCACTTCTCCTCTACTTCCATTATTACTGTTACTAAAATTACGCTCCAAAATTAATTGATTGATTGTATTTTCAATAACAAACATTTCTTTATAAAAAACATTAGATATAACAAAAAGGGACCCCAAAAATTTCTTTGTTACAAGATAAAATAGTTTTAAAAATCTCGCAAACAACCTACATTTTTTCCAATCCTCCCCATTCAAAATCCTCCTTATCCCACCATCAACATCCTCGAAGTATGTTTCAAGATTGGAATCCTCATACTACAAACGGGAAAAAACCTCCTCAAACTTTTCGGCAGCCTCCACCATTAAATATGTTCAATTCCATCTTGTGAGTACATCTAGGCATACAAGAGAATTTGTTTCAAATTTTAGTGTGGTCACACACCGCTTAAAACCATCATGTCAATTAGGAGAAGACCTCACATACCTCACCGCAAGTCTAATATTTGCAATAGGATCATCCATTTCCTTCAACCCATCACTCACAACAAGATTTAGAATATGTGCACAACAATACATATGTAAAAATTCATGATTCAAGATGGTCCCCTTCCACTCTTTGGTATTTCTTTTCAAGAATTGAATGGTAAGATTATTGGAACTAGCATTATCAATTGTTAAAGTGAAGATACTATCGATGTTTCACTCAAGCAAACATGTCATAATTTTTTTACCCAAAGTTTTCCCCTTTTGATCTTCAACTTATTGGAAATTGATGATTCTTTTTTGTAGTTTCCAACTTAAAGTAAATGAGCCGTTAAGACACATGTAACACAAATTTTGAATAGTTGTCCACATGTCCGTAGTGAATCAAATTTGATGACCCTTCATAGCCTTTTTCAACCTATCCCTTTCAATTTTGAATAGGTTAACCACCTCTCGAGCTATGGTGTGACGAGATGGGATTGGTGTGAATTTGGGTTGCATGACATTAAAAAATCTTTTAAACCCCAACTCCCCCTACAAATCTAAAGGCCAACTAATCAATGATAACCATCTCGGAAAGAGCTCTTTTGCAAGCATCAAAATTGAAAGTCGTTGCCACTACAACATCAACACCCTCTTCACCATTTTGTTTTAGTTTAAAATTCAATGTTTGTTGCCCACCTATATCATTATTTGGAAATTTTTGCAATTGGGTGTATGACTTTTCAAGTTGTTAGTCCCATGAGTCCTCGAGTTGGCCATAAACCCTTTTTGGCAATATTTACAATACGTTTCTCATCAACCCTTCAACCTTATCAAAATGATCCCAAACCGTGGATTGAACTCTCGCACTACCCTCACTCTTTCTCTTGATTGGGGGTTTAGGCGGCTTAGATTGGGATGAGGGGACATTAGTATTAGAATTAGAGGATTATGGGGGTAAAAGAGGGTTTGGTGTTGGTGGAGATTCAATACTATGAGTAGTCACTTACTCCATTCAAATCGTTTGTAAACGCCGGTAGCAAAATGCAAATTACATTTGCATATAAATTACAATAAGATTTATCATAACAGATCAATGTAAATGAAGCCACAATCAATCAACATTCTCATCACCCTTATTGCAATTAAAAAAATAAAATATCAGTGACTAGTTAGTTTTCCTCCAATTGCATTGAAACTACAATGTTGACAACCAAAATTTTAAATATTTCACAACCAAAATTTTAAATATTTCACTTCCAAAATGTGAAAAACAAAATAAAATCATTCAACAGCTAGAAAACATAAACAAAATTGTAAAATCACCCATTTTTTGGGAGGGATTTTTTAGCAACAAACAAATACCATACCCTTCTCAAAAAGAGAAGATACAAAACCAAAAACCAGATTCAAGAGCACAACATTTAATTCAACTACATATACACATGCATCAAACAATAATAACAAATGATTAATCACTAAACCAGCTCAGATTAACACTTGTTCAAAACAAAACACAAACACAATCAAACAAGACCAACACATGACATTTGCAACAGCTTAAAGACAAAGGCATGTAAGTGTAAATTAAAGGCCATCTCAAAAAAAACAAAATTCAGCCTTTCCCAAACCCTAGAGTTTATACCCACCCTCAAAAGTCAATAATTTTGAGTTAAAAGCAAACCTCCAGAGAGAGAAACCATTTGTTTGAAAACCTTATATGGGAATGGGAGTTCAAAACAAACTAGGACATTGAATTTCAAACCCAATAGCAATCTAAACCACATAAAAATCCACACACAAAAAAGAGCTGTCGCAGTTAGAGAGAGAGAGAGAGAGAGAGGACCTTGCTTGTGCTCGCGATTATCGCCGGTCGCCGGTCACCGCAGTAGAGAGAGAGAGAGACAGAGAACGAGCGAGAGAAGAGAAGGAACGAGGCTGCTCAGTTGCTATCTACGTTTACAGGGAAAAAACAAATCTAGGGTTAGGAAATAAAAGCCAATCTGACGGTGGAAATTTTTTTTTAAAGAAAAAATAAGAAATAAAAACCAATCTGACGGTCGAATTTTTTTCTTAAAAGAAAGAAAATTAAAATGTGGACAGACGCGGATAGATTTTACAAAATTTGGGACCCATCCACGACCCGCAAACTACCCCACAAGTTGATCCGTACTTGACCCTACGCATCTCTCGAAATCGTCCAAAATTGTGCGATCGAGTTCGACAATTTGTGCGGCTTGGCCAACCCTATGCCCACCTCTAGTTGCGTACTTGTTTAAAGAAAAAAAAAATGTATGGAGATTTTGTTATGATAAATGTTAGAGGTTCAATAATTTTATTAAATATTTGATTAAATTTTTATATAAATGTGAATCTCATAATTATTTATATTTATATTTATATTTATATTTATATTTATATTCATAAAAAATATTTAATAAAATTATTAACATTCATATTGAATTGTATTCATAATGGGCTTGTGTAAATCCATCATAACTGTTTTGTTATATTAGATTATGATCTTTTAACTATAGTAAGATCATGATTTCATTTCAAATAAAAATTTTCAACTTTTTAAATATATTTTGTTTAAGGTAAATTGTTTTGTCCTGACACATATTTTTTCTAGAAAAATAAATCATCTGTTTTTACAAAAATTTGAAAATCAAATTATTAGGTTGACATAGGTTATATTATTCTCAATTTTTTTACTTTTTTTTTTTAGGAAAAATTATTTATAAATCCTATTAGGGGGACTTATGCTACATATGATCCTACTAAAAAACTTATGTTTCCATAAGTCCTGTGTGAAATTTGTTGACACATTTACCCTCAATATTAGTTGTTAATATCATAAATAATGGTAAAATCATATATAGGAAATTGAATATTACCATAGATTAAGTTTGCAAAACGTAACGTGACACCTACATAAACGTAACATAACATGACACCTACATAAACATAACATAACGTGTCATGTTACATTTCGCACACTTACTAGGTTTTTTATTTTTTAAATTGAATGTGAAAATGTTACTTGTTCGTGTATTTTGAAATTCACATTAATATAGATATGATCTATGGTAACATTCAATTTCCTATATAGGAAATTGAATGTTACCATAGATTAAGTTTGTGAAACGTAACGTGACACCTACATAAACGTAACGTAACGTGACCATATCAGATAGGACATTACATAAACGTAACGTGACGTGTCACCTACATAAACGTAACGTAACGTGACACCTACATAAACGTAACGTGACACCTACATATATGTAATGTAACGTGTCACGTTACGTTTCGCAAACTTACTAGGTTTTTTATTTTTTAAATTCAATTTCCTATATATGGTTTTGCCATTATAGTGTATAATAGTATATTAATATCATTTATTTACAACTCATAGGATCTTGTGAAATATATTCCTATTTAAATAGGACTTGAAACTCTATAAGAAATTACACAGGACTTAACCTAGCATAAATGTCTGAAATAGGACTTATAAATAAGTCTCCATTTTTTTTACATTTTTCACAACTCTAGTCCCAAAAAAATCGCCAAAAAAATCTCCCTACATTTTTCATCTCTTTTCTTCCTAACCAAACTTACTATTAAAGTGATGAGTATGATAATTTCATGATATTAGTAAATGGTAAGACTTATGATATGGGTTAGACGATGGCTAGTTGGACTGTATGGGCTAGATTCTTTCTCAAGGCACTAGCAAAATAAGCCCTTTAGATGCATCAGGGGATGTTGGTTGTCTGGGGACAAGTTAAAATAGGGCCTGTTGGCCTTGTTTCTCATGAGATTGGGTGAGGTAATCAAAAAGGGGTTCATAAACCAGACGAGTGGGCAGGTGTGAGTAAGGAATGATGCTTTAACTTCTTCTAATAGTCCTTTTCAACTTATAGCAAGTATTAGAAGAGAAAGTGAACCTCCTCGCTAGAGGTTCGCTCTCAGAATCTTGTCACTATCATTAAATTTCTTTTATAGTAAGGAGGTTGGGAACTCTCTCTTGGCTCTTTGCCCCTACCACCCAAAAGCATAGGGCAAAGAGCCCATAAGGAAATAAGTGACAGACCTAATGCTTGTAGCTCTTTCCTTTCTCAAGGAGAGAAATGAAGTGCATGGGAGAAGGTAAGGGGGAGCCAAGATGTTTTTTACCCTCTTGCTTGCACGAAACTACGTAATTGTAGCTATCAATTCTCATCTCGCTATTCCTTCATAGGAATAGAGTAAACGATGCCCTTGTTGTAACTCTCTGATAAGAAATATAAAGTAAATTCCCTTATTTCACTATTAGTGAATTAAGGAAGTAATGCTTTGAGTTTTCATCTGTCTATTACGGCTAAGGCATAGGGTAAGGATGCCCTTATTGTAGCTCTCCGAGAAAGTGTTAAGCAAATCACCTTATTTAACTATAAGTGATTCAAGGAAGTAATGCTTTGAGTTAGAATCTCGTTATTCCTGACTTTAGAAATGAAAAGAATAAGGGATGTCCTTATTGTAGTTCTTACCCTTCTAAGTAGTAGCTAATCATCCATCTATTCCTGACCTTAAGAAGGAATAGGGTAAGGATGATATTTCATTTCTATCTATTTATTCTCTTATCAGTAGAAGGAAGTAGTCTTCTTTATCCTATAAGCTAACATAATTCTATGACCATGATATAGGGTCCCATTAGACTTTTAACTAAAGTTGGCAACTAGTCACCGAGCTGGGTATAGAGCTATCTCTCTTATTGGATGTTGTTATTCCTATGCTAGTTCTCTTTCTCTTATCCGAATAGTTAGTAGTGCTATCCCAAGAGATATTAGGAATTCCTCTCCTAGTTGTGCTTCTGTGTTTCCCTAGAAAGATCCGTTATAGATAAAGTGATTGAAAAAGCGATTGAAGACCGATGGTCGAGAATAGAAAAAGTCTTTTAGTACCTGGAGGCTGATGACTTGTTAGGTGTAGTAGAATCATGTTCTAGTTGATTTCTAGCATGGGGTGAAATGGTTAATTAAGTAGATTCCTCAAGCAATCAAGCTCCCTTCATCTCTCAGAAACCATAAAGCAAGTAGTAAGTTGAAAAAGCGCTTTCCCCTTTCTATGATAATGAATAAGGTAAGCTTCATAACTCCAACCTATACAAGGGGCAAGCCAAAACCAGTTGAAGAAAGGGCTTCATAGCCTTACCTTAGAGCTAGCACTAATTTTTGGTTTCAATCAAGCTCTCTGATATTCCTCTCATTGAAGGCGCCGCCATTTTTTTTACTAAACCAATCAAGGCCAATCAGTCTAATGTTTGTAATATGGTCCTATTGCCTTTGTTTAGCTAACATCTCTATCATTTTGATCATTCCTGTTTCTCAGCATATTCGCAAGGAAGGCCCTTAGGCCATTCATGTTTTGAACGAAAAGTAATTTAAGCATCATTCCTTATTCAACAACCAATTAAAAAAGGAAGGCATGGGGGTGTCTTTCATCCTAAAAACGACTAGTCACTTCCCAAATGCCTTTTTACTTTAGTATAGTCTAATCTTTCTAATGCCTCATTCCTTACCACCAACGTACACTATTAAAAAAGTAAGCAAGTGACCTTACTTGCATTGTAGAAATGTTAGCTTCCGCACCCTATATATCAGCTAAAATTGATGTGAATGATCGTGACAGCTCTTCAAATCTTATTCAGTTTGATTATATATGTCACTAAAAAAGTGATTCCATCTATCTCTGTTTTATTTTCAGATTTTGAGGATGAACCGGCCGATCATAACTTTATCTATGACGAGCTGGACAGGAGGTGTCCTTTCTAAGGGTCCTCCGCTATTAAAATTAGCAATAACCTAAAAAAGAAGACAACAGAGATTCAGAGATTAGGGTTTTCAAATTGTGTTATCTTGCACAATTTTATACACATGTATAGTCCTTCAAATCTTCTACAAAATTTCCTTGAATGATTGGAAAAGTAATTTCATTATGTCTTTCTCAATTGGGGAGTGTCACATAATCCTTTTCTATTTGTGCACATTCTGTAAGGCTACAAGGTATGAGACACATTTCTTGAATGGTGACGTGGGCACTCCATTTTGACCAATCTTAAGACTTTTAGCACTTGAAAACTTCCCGATGATGAAATGGAAAATACTTAACTTTACTCAAGGGTGTAAATCTGGCCTGCAAGCCCACGGCCCAAGTGGGCCTAGCCCAACTCAAGATCTTGAGCCTAGGCCATGTGTTTTTGAGCCCGTCTATCGGCCTGCTCTAGGCTCACTCAAGGCCTGATGTCATTTTTGGTGTGGGAAAAAAAAAATTTGGTGAAAAAATTTTAAAAAATAAAAATTCTCAAGCCTACCTCGAGGCCCAGACTGCCAACCTGTTCGAGGCCCGAATACTCCTTGGGTCTAAGTCTAATTTTATGGCCTGTGGCTCGGCCTAAGTGGGCCATGCTAGGCTGGGCCAAATTTACACCCCTAACTTTACTCAGTTGTTGTTATATTCTTTATCTCTATCGGATTTCAATATTTTAATTTCGATGATGAAATTTCCTAATGTGGAGAGGTTGTGATGTCCCAGGCCTCAAACCCAACTTGAACTCGTGCATTCGGACTTATCATTTTACTTTCGAAGCCCTTACGCATTATTTAATATTGTAATGATTATGGTTGGAGTCATGCTTAGCATTCCTTAATGTTTTAGCAAATTGAAATTTTGAATTTCGGGCTTAAAGATGAAATGACGAAGTGTAGGAATAAGAACGAAACAACAGAGTGTAAGAATGCATTAACAATGTCATGCTTATGTCAGTCATGGCCGCATGTGCAATGAGTGAGTCCATACGTGTGGATTAGTGCAGACCGTCAGGGTTTTGAGTTACAGGCTCCGTACATATGGTGGATTAGGCTTGCACGTGTGGCAAATGAAAGTCAGGAAGTGAACCTTCTGTTGTAAATTGCACGTGCAATGGAAGGCTTCTCCAAGTGCGGTGAGAGGCCTCCGCACGTTCGGCCTTCCACATTTTTCCTAATTTCTCATGCCCTTCTCCCTCATCTAATGCTCCATTTCTCTTTTTTACTAATTTTTTCTATAGTCTCTCTCTCAATCTAAATTCCTTTCTCTCCATTCTCTCTAAAACCTACCTAACCCATTACAAATTCTTGATCCTAACCAAATCAAGTGACAATCTCGCCTTAGTTCTTTGGATTAAAGTGACAAATGCGTCAAGGGCATCATTTTAATCGGAACAATCATCAATCCAACAATTTTCAAAAATCCAAAATTCTTTCTTCTCTCTCCCAATCTTTGATGTAGGGATTTTCTTAGCCTTTTGTATGTATTTTATTTTGATATTATTATTCTTTGGCAGATTAGGGTTTTGATAATATTATTATTATTGCACAAATTGGGGAAATTCTCAAACTTTTGCGAAATATTTCAATTGTTTTCTTAAAATTGATCATTTGGTAATTGAATTTGAGAGTTTTGGACTTTAAATGAGAAACTCCTAATTTTTCCAAAACCCTAGAAAAATATGGAGATTGAGAATGTTGTTTGTGCATTGAGAAATTTATGGAATTCTTGAAGTATTATGAGTATTTGAAAGCATTGAGAATTGTTGAATTATGCTCTAATATTGCCTCATTAGAATATTTTGATAAAGATAATTGTTTTGGCAATTAGTGGAGGATTCCATTGATTGTTGTGAAATGGAAATGAAATTAAGAGAATTGAAACCACTTGGAAAAGCATGCATAGCATTGACATTTCATGATTCATGTTTTTACCTCTTATTGCATTTTGAGAAATGCATTGGGTTGGTTTGTTGAGAACTTTTGGAAAATGTTGAGAATTGGGGTAAATATCTTAGTAAATCTGACTAGGGGGTGTAAATATGTTAATGAGAATTAAGTTGGCTTAAGGTCCTTGGTGAAAGATTGGAAAACAATGCGAGGTAGGTTCCAATTTCCTTCCGATTAATAGTCGATAAAGTAGGGTTGGCTGGTAGTGTTTTGAGAGACTACTAGCAAACACGTACCTATAGATTTTCCATGTTGTATTACCGCCCAATGATTTTAATGTGATGAAAGTTATTGAATCAGTTGTGTTTGAAAGGTGAATGACATATTCTTTCAAAAAACAAATTGTATATTTTGAGCATGGCATATCATTGCATCTCATGATCATGGTTATGTTAAACTCATGCACTTTGTTAAGATTATCTTTGTTAGGCTATATACTCATCCCTATATGGAAAACTATTTTCAAGTGTTGACGGCATAATTCCACCAAGATAAAGGCTAAGGAGGATTTTGGGAGTTAAGACTTGTGTTTTGTTTTTTGTAAAGCCTAGGGCTTAATTTGCATTTGGGGTTAAAACTGACTCTTGGAACTTGTAAGCCTTTAGGGCATTTATTTTGGATATTGTTTAGTTTTGTATTTAGTATGTTAAATGTTATAGATTCAACCTTTAGAGTTATGGATGTATTAATGCATGTAATCATGTTTTGTATCTCAAGGAACACTTGAAATGGAATATACTTAATGAAAGAGATTTGTTTATATTTATGAATAGTGTTTTATTTCGAGGATTATTATCAACTTCTGTATTTATAATTTAATTGATTAATGGAAATGAAAAGCGAATATGGTTTTAAATTTGCTAAATTGGGTTTTATAAAATTGAAGGCGTTACAATCCTTGTTTGGTATAGATTATTTGAAGCAAAAAGTTGATAATCAAAAAGCAAAAATTAAAAGTATCTCTCTTTCAACTTCTATATAATTAGTTTTTTTAAACTTATTTACGCTATTACTACTTGATAAACTATACACAAAAGTTATACCAAATAATCTTGTGTTAATACCAACTAATCATGATTTATTAAAAAAAAAAAGAAGAAGAAGAAGAAGAAGAAGGAGAAAGAGTATATTTAATTTTATAATTATATGTGATAAATGTAATTTAATTTAGGGAAAATTATTGAAAAATCCCATTTGAGAGAGTTTTTGTCTAAGGAGTCCTCCTTGTTTAATACTCTGGAAAGTCCTTTCTTTTTGGTAATATGATCCGTAAGATTCCATTTGCTAATTTTGGAATGGATTTGGTGACCTTTTTACCCTTTCTTCGTGTAACGTTCACTTTTATATTTTTGGAAAGATCAAACATGTGCAGGATTTTGTGGGCTTCTAGGGTTCGCGAGTATTTGAATTCTGAAAAATGTAATTAAATGTGAAAGTGAACGTTCACTGAGGCCGTGTTGCATGTACATTATTAAACGATGTGAACGTGAGATATGGCAGTCATATGTATCGAGTGTACAAACTCACCATTTATGTTGAAAATTGAAATCCAAAAGAATAATACAATAATTTGCTGCGGAATCACATCAACACAATGGGTGTTAATAGGTGTAACCGTTGCAAGGTGACCATGTGTTTGGTGCCACAGATTTTCAGACGTGGCTCATTAGCACCACATCGCTGCATAACATCACACAATGACCAATTGCATGAACCACATGGCAACATTTACACTGCAAACAACACCCAACACAAATCCATTAAAAAAATAACACAAAACACACATAACTGTCGGTAAGATTTTTTTATGGGAGATTCTGTATTTTTGGTTGATGTGGGATGAGGAGTTTCCTTAACTACATTATGTAATGTGAGATCCAATTCCACACAAAGCGAGATTCACAACAATTTCAAAACCTTAAAAACTCATGAAACTGATTTCAAAGTCTTGACTTACAGTATGGAGAGGTGGTTGCCACTTTTGGGATGAAGATTCGAACGTGAATTGGTGGTCCAAACAAGTGTGAAATAACCAAATGGGAATGATGAAATGTTGCTACGGCAAAACCATAGACAATTGATGAACCAAATCAGGATTGCCGATCGGCTTCCTCAATTTTGTGGTGGATGCGTTTGGGTCGAATCCGAACCTACAATGACACTTCCTGAATTTTGGATCCCACAGATGTGGTGACCACTTGCAAATGCAACATCTATAGTGAAAATCCTCTCTGGGGTTGGCAAAAACCATGACCCAATTGAATGTGGAACACCCAAACCAGAACGATGGACGCGATGTTGTCTGTAACAAACCATTCGACAACAAACACACCGAATTGAGGATGCTGGTCGGAACCCTCGATTTTTGTTGGGCCTAAAACATTTGATGTATTTTCCAATGAGAATGGCGCAACGTTGCTCCGACCTAACCCCAAACGACAAACGCACAGATCAATGGTTTTGGTCGGAATCCTCAAGTTTGGGGGAAACGTCTGGATAGAAATGTGGGGCATCAAAAAGTGGCTTTGCAAAATGACATGGGTCAATAAATGTGGGTCAACAAAAGGTAGGTCATAAAGGTGATGTAGGTCACCCAACATAAACTACTAAACCCACAAAAGTCTATAATACGCTTTTTCCAAACATTACAAACACTTAAATCGAGGAAACAAAATATCAGAAAACAAATACAACACATAAAAAGGTAAAAATGTAAATCCCCAAATAATAAGATCTGCGTGTCTACAAAATTAAATATGAGACTGATTAGATTACAATTCCACATTTTGGGATTTATGGCTCAATTCCCCTTTAATTTAAGTTAGGGGTCATTATGTTCTATCAAGGAAAAAAAATTGGTAATACAATTATTTTAGTATTTAAGCCATAGTACAATTAGGCATTTGCTTTGGATAAGCTTTGCCTAATGGGTAGGATGAAGACAATGAGATATGGCAATTAGGCTGCCACATGTCAGTGCTCTGATGCTTGGCACCCAAGTACTATTATTGAATCACCAATATAAATAGGTGAACTCTTGTTGGAGACTCAAGCAAACAAAAGAAAAATAGAATCAACATAGTAAAAGAGCTTCAAACAAGGAAAAGTAAAGTTAAGAATTAATATTAAGGTCAATTATATTATACTTTGAGTAACCACAAACTATTTTATGTAAATTATGCTTGTAAATTATATTAACATTTCAAATATGTTATTTATTTAATGAACCATATTTGTTTAAAAAGGGAAATCTATGGATATAACTGTTTATTAAATATGATTTTGGGATTTGATAATATTTTAAGTACCACCACGGAGTTCCTATGCCTTGGGGGAGTTAAATAATCATGGGCCCTCTGATTAGTCACTTTAGTGACCCTCTGTTTGTCATGGATCCATTAACCCTCTGTTATGTTCTGTTCTGTACTGTAGTTATAATTATTTTGTTTGTATGATTCATGCATAATAATTTTGTTATTTAAAATAATTTATTTATTCGAATCAAACTATTCACTGTTTAGTC
Source organism: Camellia japonica (assembly GCA_030407325.1). Lineage (NCBI taxonomy): Eukaryota > Viridiplantae > Streptophyta > Magnoliopsida > Ericales > Theaceae > Camellia > Camellia japonica. The sequence goes on from JAPPVO010000031.1 coordinate 145,085,335, forward strand.
TAAATAATTATCCATGGTGACTTTTATGCCTTTTTGTTTTCAGTATAATATTTCTCGCTTTGTTATGTGCTTATAGTTGTTAAACCCTTTCAGATAATGAAACTTAGGGAGGAGTTTTCTACCCCAAAAGGCAGGATCAGGGCTTAGAATAAATATTGTGTTTTTTTTATTATTTGTATTTATTATCTAGCTCTTATTAAATAAATAAAAGTTCCAATGTATGTTTTAAATAAAATAAATATTCATTTACATCTTTTATTTTACTCCGCTGTGTTATTAACTTGTTTAATTTAGAATTAATCATTGGTAACTTAGGAATCAACTAGTTACGACATCCAGCCCCTGGGTACTGGGGTTGGGTCGTAACAAGTCTAATACAAATTCTTAAGTTTGAAGCTTATAACATCATTATTAATTAATAAAATAAACAAAAGTAATCTTCAATGCCTTATTACTAAGGGTGTTCAAAAATTTATCCGACCAATCTAACTTATTGAGCCGGTCTGACCCGATCTTACATAGTCGATTTCAAAAATAAACTCGATCGACAACAGATGCAAGAAATCATTTTTCATGGATTCACGGTCGGCATTGGATCTTGTGTCCAAAAATCAAAGAAAATCAACCTAACCAAAAAAAAAAAAAACAGTGCCTTTGCATTAATTTAATGTCTTGTCCCTAGAATAATTGAGCAAATGTATCATATCCTTTTTATTTTGGGAAGAGCTTAACCTAGAAAGTAGAAAACTTTTTCTGCTTCTTCTCTCTCTAAACGTCTCTCTCAAAACTTGGGAAATGACTACATCATAAAAATAAAAAAATCTTTTCAAATCTTTTATCTTTCTCTCTCTGAATCTCTCATTCTCTTTCTCTCTCTCTAAAATCTCTCTTAATCGTAAGAGGTCTCATACTAGAAATACATCTTGAAAGTTTTACATCAAAAATCCAAACAATTTCACAATTTTAAACTTGCATCACCTTTATAGTTTGAAAGATGCCATTGATCTACAATGTTCTTTGTAACGCCCCAAAAATATATGACAAACCCATCTCATTTGTGGAAATAGAATTAAACAACATATTTTCATTTCATCAGAGTTAGTATACAAAAGGTGACACATGCGATATACATTCATAAATGTCCTATCCTGAATCTACAGCATGTGTTACTAATAATCAAAAGATGAAAGTTGAACAGATATTTAAATGCCCTAACGGCTTATATCTTTCCAAGTCATTCTTTGGTTACAACAAAATGAGTCCAACTCAATACAATTAAAGCGCTTAGATATACAAATTAAATACAACAAAAATGAGCCCTTGCTCCAGGTCTCTCCAAGCTATTGCCTTGGCAAAGGTATGTCACCGGTACTTGAAAATGGTTTTTCTCAATAAGGTGAGCCAAAGCCCAGTAGAAACAATCTCACACAATATATGAATCTTAATAAAGGTATAAGCATGAAGTGTACGTCAAATGCCCATTATAGAATCAATCATATCTTACAAGGTCATAATATACCAAATTCTTCTTTTTTAATCCGTCTATCTCAATTCCATTCATGTCAATTCATTTTACTTCAATTCATGAGTTATGTTCATTATTATCCAGACAACCTAGATGAGATTATAACTCAGTGGTTCTCAAACATACCTAATCAATACACAACACTTCAATTTGCCATTTTATAAAAGTTTCATCCGCGGGAATCGGCACCCATGTATACAATGTTTTTGGGACTTTCACCCTGGACACACAGGCCAACTTAATTTAATGGAGTCCGTCCCCTTTCTCCTCTTAAATATGGAGTACATTCCCTTTCTCCTCCCAAACCTCATACATATACAATGTATTAATACCCAATCATATTCAATGACAACCATTAAGAGGTTAATTTCAATTCACCTAATCCTCATGCAATTTCTACAACACTCATGACTATCCTCCATCGATAGCCCAAACAGATATAAAATCTCTAAAACAGATAAATTATCCAAATTTCCATAGGTAAGAGGTAATACATATCCAACTCCACCATTTATACAAACATTCACCCAATTTCATATTTCCAATACCAATTTCATATATTTATACAAAATAACCCTTTGAAACCCTTTTATGGCAAAATCCCATTTTCGTCCAAAGCCCAATCCATGTACCAAAATCAATAATTTCAACACAACATGTCCTCATATTGACACTTATAATCATTTTCAACACTTTCATTTGAAAAACCCTCTTTTGACTTTAAATCAAAACCCTAGGTTTTGCCTAAAATCCTCCAAATCCCAATCACGTCCATACAACATCAAATAACTAAGTTAAAACTCATATGAAAGTGGAGAAAATCCCTACCTTGAGCTTAGAAGACCAAGGAAAAAGTGGAGGAACTTCGAATACGTTGAAACCAAGATCTATTCAGATCAAAATAGAGCTCTTGAGATGCTCTACCCTTTTCCTAAAGACACTAGGGTAGAGGAATCGACGGATCTAGATGAAAAAGTAGAGAGAATGTAGGTTTTAGAGAGAGAGAGTATTAACTTTAGGGTTTGGAGAGAAAATATATGAAAAAGTGATGTAAAAAGTCATTTTCGAGAACTGATATACGCACAGTCCGCTCGAGTGCATGAAGTGATGCTCAAGTGTCAAACACAATAAGTTGTTCCGCTCAAGTGCAAGAAGTGACGCTTGAGTGCAGAATACACACAACCAGTAGTTTTTCAGACAGAAGAACATCGCTCGAGAGCAAGAATGGCCGCTCGAGCGTAGAATACACTCTTCCAGTAGTTTTGTAGACCTGCAAAAGTATTCAGAGTTTGCAAAGCCTGCTCAAGCGGAGGAACAAAAATCTGGGTGGCAAAAGTTTGGAAAGTAAGCAACCAACCTGTCCCAAACGCAATCACAACAGCCCAATAGCCAAATTTACAGAAATACAAGGGAAGTAAGATATAAACAACAACATAGAACCAAGAAACCCGAGTACAAGATGCAAAAAGGGTCGGGTTAAAACTGGAATTGCTATATTCTCTCAATGTTTGTAATGGAGATCTGCGATATACACCATTTCTCTCACAACTCCCCTCTCTTAAGGTTGTACAAAGATTATGTCTTTGAGTTTTAGATCTGAAAGTGACTATGGTGATGAACATTTGTAGCTTTTTCAAGTCCATCTTTCATGAGTTTTTTTGTTGAGATTATGAACTTTGGTTTTGTAAGTAACCATGAATGATGAAGTAAAGCTTTATATATAATGATTTGTTCGGTTTATTTATTTATTTGATAGTGACCTCTTCTCTCTCTCGTCCCTTTACTTTGGCTTTAACTGAGATCGACCGGTAGACCGAATCAAACCAACGAATGGTTTTGAGTACAATGGTCAGAATCGGTTGTTGAGGTGTTGAGCCTGAAGTTGTCAATTCGAGTGACGGATTGGCAGTGAAGACTCGACCCGTGAACACCCCTACTTATCACCATAGCCATATAGTTGATGAGTGAGGATCCTCTATAGTGGAAATGTGTAGAGTACTTGTAAAGTTTTTTATTTTTATTTTTTTTATAAATACAATTACTCATTTATAATATTAACAATAGCTCTATTTATTATTATATTTTATGATGTTTAGCTTTAGGTCAGCTATACTTCCGAAATAAGAACAGTATCTAAAGGGTTTGATCGTTACCTAAATTTAGTCGGCGTAGGGTTTTGGCATTGGCAAGCTTCCAGTTTCTAGAAGTGGCTAACCTCAACATTTCCTTCCTTAAATCAGGCTTAGCACAAATCTATTTCATTTCGTACCTTATATTGTAACTCTAGACACTATTATATTTGGATATTTAGGCGACCTAATGGAAACAACTCTCAATATAATAACACACAGACTTTACACACCAAGCAAGGAAAATATTTATATTACTTCATAAAAAACTTACACGATAGGGGTGTATTTAGTCTGTTGGATTGCTAGAATATTATTTGCTCTAAAAAGGCCTGAGGTCTAGACATCTTTCTTAGCTTAAGAATACTTTGAAGATTTATGTCCCTTTACTTACAACTGAAAGCCGTTTATATAAGCACTTATAGAGAGTACAATTATTAAAGTTAAAGCTGAAATAAAATAAGGTTAAAGCTGATGTGGTTCCATCAGTCCATAGCATTAGCAAGATTCTATTTGCCTTCATCACCCATGACGTTTGCAAGATTACAAACTCCATCATCTTTCTTCATCATGAAATCCATATCAGCTAGTTCTTGCTCCATCATATAATCTCTTAAAAATTTGCATCCTCTTTCTGATAAAAACTTGCCAGATTCTACCTATTCTAGATAATCATATACAGGCTCATAAGGTAATCCTAGTGCAAGTAATTCTTCAGCCCAATGAGGAGTTATCACAAAGGTGGTTCTTCCATAACGAAGGTTATCGGACTAACTTGTTACTATTCTTGAGAGGATATGTTCAATATAATTTAAAAAGCTTTGTACACTCCAGTTACTACCATGAATATTCAGGACATGATGCATGCCTCTTTTCCATTGTTTTATTACTTCGTTTATGTTTGCGACACACTCAATGTCTAGAAAATAATGGTGTATTATTAATTGGTTTTAATGGTACTTATCTTAAAAATATTTTTGTCTAGACGTAAAATTTGTGTAAGTAGGTGTTCTCCTAACATGTGCTCTTCTATTTAGATAGCTATAATGTTTCATTCTTTCATTTGTAATCATAATTCCTATTATTTTCCTCCATTTATTGTCTATTAAAATTTCTAAAATGTGGGTGGTTTAGATTTGCTGGAGCAGACGAACTTCCTTCTTCTATTTTTGCTACCGCCATTTCCGTATTATTTACATTATTTATTTCTTCAAAATTTTTGAGGATGTTGTTTTCTTTTTCTTTTTCTATATTACTATTTCCCATTAATTGTTCTAGGTCTTCAAGAGAAATGTGTTCTATTTCTCTTAGAATGATTAATCCTAATTATTTGAAAAGATCTTCTTCAATTTCTACTATACTATTATTTATTTCTTCTAGTACAGAATTATCTATTTGATTTAATTTTTCGGCCATTTCTAATATTATTTTATATTTAATATCATTTTTTTTTCTTCTTTTGCCATTACTTCAAATTCTTCTAGATTATGATTACTTAAATTTATTTTTTCAATTTTTTAGTGGTATTAGCTCAAAAGGTTTTTTTCGAAGAGTTCCCCTTGTAAGGATAATAATAAATAATTGTAGTACTTTGCTTATTTTATACAATAGCTAATTGTTTACCTTTGTTTAATAATAGATGTCGAATTTCTTGTATAATTTTTAATTGATTATTTTTAAGATTTTCGTTAAGTTCCTTTAATAACCTGATTATAGTATTATTGTGTTCGATAATTATTTATAATAGAGTACTATTAGTTAAATTATTTGATTCAATTTATTCTGTATATCTAATGCTTATATATTAAGATTGGTAAGACTAAAAATTCAGACCCTAATACCAATTTCAAACCCGGTTTATTTTAACAAAAATATGTGGATTAATTTAATAATAATTCTTGTAAAAATTTTATTTGGTATTCTAACCTTGCCTTTTCTAAGGCTATTTTAACCTTAATACTATCAATTCTCTTGTTATAATTTATTATGGACCATCTAGAGACAATAGTTAAAAGATAATTTAATCTATTTAATTGATTTTTAAATTCAAAAATATATATTAAATTATTATTTATTTCAGCTTTAAGTTGTGCAATTAAAATCACACGAAAGGTGAAACAAACTTAATTAATATGTTAAATTCGTAGGGTAAACTACCAATAGGTCTTAATAGTTGGACTTAATCTCATAAAATCCTATTGAAAGTAAAATCATCATTAAAAATAATTTTGTATGATGATTTTTTGTATATGTCGCTAAAAATTGATAATTAGTCACCTTTTTTGTCACGATTTTTACAAATTGTCGTTAAAAGTTACAATTAGTGTTTTTTTTTTTTTTGTAATGAATTTTTTTAATTGTCGCTAAAAGGTAAAAATTAGTTATATTTTTTTGTGACGATTTTTTTAAATTGTCGCTAAAACTTATAGTTAGTGACATTTTTTGTGACAAAATTTTTAAACTATTACTGAAAGTTAACAATTAATGACTTTTTTTTAATAGTGTTTGATGAAAAATGCTATTAATTAATAATTATCATAAAATCTATTGGACAATAAGTTCACTTATTATGACCTACACTTAAGTACCCCACATTCTTATAAGGATAGGGCTTTTCAGTAGTAAATCATATAATTTAACACTTGAATAGTGGCCGATATCACTCTAGTAAATCTTGATGCCTATAGTTATTAGGCGGGATAAGGGTTGGTAATTTGTTCCAACCAATCTTCTGCCTCCAATGGTTTAGCCTCCCCAAAAAACTCTAATGGATTGGAACGAAAAAACTCCTTAGTAAGCTTGAGGGTACGCCCGTTGTCACCTTCATTGCGAGCTAGAGCACCTTGCATCGCTCTCACAATCTCACGTGCGACTTCCTCGCAACAGCCAATGCTGCAATGACAGGTGCTAAAGGAACCGTTGTGCCCTTACCGACACTTCTACTCCAAATCGTCCTCTATTCCCTCGTGTAGACATCCTAGAAAACCCAAAACAAAACCAAGCTTAGTGCACAGTGCAATTGCCTTCCCTGAGGCACACACTCACCACCGCTAGGCTACAAGACACAGTTAGCCCCCAAACACACAATTCTACTTCATATAAACAATTAAACACTTAATCACATAATCAAATCAAGTCTACAAGGAACTCTCAAGGAATTCTTATCAGAAACCACGTTGATCAAGCTTGTTTCTAATAAGACCTCAAAGCAAATTCACCAAATACAAGTACTATCCAAGAAATTTAACCCCATGCTTACATAAATGCAACACATAAATCCTAACACTTATTCTAACTATATGTTACGTCCTAACAACGCATAGCAAACCCGATGTAGCAAAAATCACTTTCCACAAGCTCAAAGTATTCAAATCTGGCTCGCTCCGATACTAAGTTGTAACGCTCCACATTTTATTAACATTACCAAGCCCATCGTTATATTACAATTTTAGAGATAGCAAACAGAAGTTCAGATACATTAATAAAGATAATTAAATGAAGATCCTCTCATTCGCATACGTAATGAATGCAACATGCAATAATTAAATAAATTGTGCACAGGCTTACATCATTACATAAAAAAAGAAAGGGTTTAACCCTTTTACAAGAACGTCATTTCGTCAACAGATAAGAGGCCCGTGGCCAACAGATAAGGAAGATCCTCGACCTTAAACCATTTCTCGACATTCACCTGAAAAAGGATTAGCAACGTGAGATGAACATAGAGTCTAGTAGGGATCCCAATATGATCCTAAACAATAACAACATACAGATAGCTATGATCATGAACATTTTACTTCATATCAAATACATAAAGTATCGATTTATACTCAAAAATATACTTATACGGGTACTTTTCTCAAAATCGTTCATTTTACTCAACAATATAACAATTCACTTTTCTTTCTTCCAGTTACCTTTTATCAAATCCACCGGACAACATTATATTCTCAAAACAAATCCACAAACCCTAATTTCATTTTACCCAATTCCTAAATTTACACCCATTACAAATAACAAACACGAGGATAATACATATAAAATGCATCCTACATAACCATGTAAGACAATCGACCTCCTCCATAAAATAACCATCTCTATGCATGATACACATGATAGAATCGAGATGATAACAAGAATTCCAACAACGCTTTACCTTCCTCAAGCACGGTAAGCCAAGGATACACCTTTCCAATACTCATACCAATTTACCAGTCACAAGCTGGAAGGTAATGGTACCTCTGCTAATTTACCAGACACCCACTGGAAGGTAATGATACCTCTGCCAATTTTTCTAAGCGCTAGCTAGAAGGTAATGACACCTGTTATTTTCGCAACCAATTCTCTAGGTGCTAACTGGAATGTAATGGTTGTCATGACCCAACCCCAGGGGCTTAGGGTTGGAATCGCAACTTACTAACTTATTCTATTCGTAGCAAATTAAACTGCGCAAGTGGAAATAAAAATAATTAAACAGGAAATTACTCCATTTTACTATTTTAATAAGAGAAAATACATCTAGAGAGCTTTTATTATTTTATTATTCAGTGACCGACGCCAAGTAGAAACAAAAGGGAGCAAAAAAAAAATATTAAAAAAAAGAGAAAGAAAGACAAAATAGTGGTTCAACATCAATCCTCGTGCGGGTTCCATTACGTGAGGTTAAGGGTTTCCCCTATATCTCATCACCTGAAAGGGTAACAACTAGAAGCACACAGTAGAATGAGAAATATTATGCCAAGAGTATAGGGAATACAAAATAAACATGGATGGTTAGTTAGGCCAAAACATTTACATAACTCAATTTGGTGAATAAATCATTTAAGTGGTAGAAACTGAAATACATAAATTATATAAATAAATAACCATAACCATGGTACAGAATAGAGCAGAACATAGGTCACAAAAGTGACAGTCAGAACAGAGGTCAATGGATCAATGACAAATAGAGGATCACAAAGTGGCCAAACAGAGGCCAATGGTTATTTAAGTCCCCCAAGGCATGGGACTCCCGTGGTGGTACTTACAAAACATAATTGTTTATAAGGTCATAGTCAAATATTCTTAAAAAATTAAATAAACATATCCATGGGTTTCATTTTAAACAAATAGAGTTCAAAAATTAATCCATGTAACTAAAATATTAATACAATTTATAAAAAGTAACTTGTATTAATATAACTCATAAAATATAACTTACATAAAATAAATTATGGTAAGTCAAAACATACGTAAAATATATTATGGTAACTTAAGGTATAATATAACTCACCTTAAGATTGAGTCTTACTATTTCCTTTCTATTTTTCCTATCTTTTCGAAACTGTTCTTCCTCTTTTCGGTCTCTCTTTATTTCACTCTCTTATTTTCCCTCATTCTTTTACCTCTGTTGCAGTTCCCCCAACTTCTTATATACATACAAACTCATGATGGGGTGACTCATTCTCCCTAAAGCTAGATGGTACAGGTGGCATCTAACTATCTCTCCTGAGAGATTATAATCTAAGATTATAATCTATTAATTAATGGCAAGTAACTGATTGGCCTTATCTCATTAGTAGGCTTATTAATATTACTATTTATTTACTCTTACTTTTACATTTATTTATTTACTATCTTTAACTCTAATTTGGCCCAACTAGTATTATAATTCTATATTTGTGTTAATTTGACCCCAAATAATAATCCCTAATTAATCCCATATTTGATAACCCAATGTCAAATTAGATTTATATATTTATTTATTTATTATTTATTTATTTAATAATATATCATCACATACAATCATAATTATATATAACTATGAATATTTATGTGGTATTTAATTAAACATTCAGGGTGTCACAATGGTACCTCTTATTCTCAGCACATGCACATTTCCAACCATCATAAAATTCAACAAGCATAAATAACCCGAGTGTGCTACATACACATAATCTATTCAACAATACAATGTTATCATCCGCCGATGACCAAGGACAAAACCTCTAAGCACATGTATTTAACACACGTAATACAATAATCCAATTCCCATGAGACCTTAAGTCCAATAACCATAATATTTAAGGCGTTCAAAATCCAACTTCAAGTTCATTTCTGAATTTACAAAACATTGTGGTTTCTTTTTCTTTTCAAAAATCAATTTTCTTCTTTTCGAAGCTAACATACTCAATTATTTATCCAAAATCCATTCCCTTCATTTCAAAAAGCTCAATTCATGGATATTAAAACCACAACCCAACTCAAAACTACACACTCAATCCATATCAACACTTAATAAACATTTATCACTTTTACCCTTTGAGATTTATTAAGTCAAAATATGAAATTAGGACTTTTTCATCCTCTCAACGTAAACATGTTAAACTACTCCCCAATTAACCTAAATAACAATCAATTAACAATTTGAACACCAAACATTTAAAACCCTAAATCCGTTTTTCATGATTTTCAAAGAATTCATAATGGATATGATTTTTATGCAATAAAATCTATCACATGTCTATCTATAGATGAGGTATTGAAAAGGAACAAAGAAATTCGTACCTCTTGAAGCGACGAGGAAAAAGCCAAAAAATCTACGGCGACAAAAACACAATTCACTCAGATTAAAATGAAGCTCTCGTAACCCTCGATGTTTTAGTCTAAAGGACTATGGGTCAAAGATGAGTAGAAGTAAATGAAAGCCAGGTAGGAAGAGCTTAAAAGCTCAACAATGGCAGAAGGGAAGAGAGAGAGAGAGAGAGAGAGAGGTGATCCAGATGTGACCAAAAGTGACTTTTATAGTTGCTGTATTCGGACAAACCGCTTGAGAGATGAAACCTGTGCTCGAGCGAAGAATGCGAACTCTTAGAAGTTCAGACCACACAATGCAGACCACTCGAGCGACCAAACTTGCACTCAAGCGAACATCAACAACTCTTAGAATCACAGACTTGCAAAAGTACTGAAAGACTTGAAAGACCGCTTGAGCGACCAATCCATCGCTCGCGCGATGAAGAAAAACCCAGAGTGCTACATGATCCATCAAACTTTAAGAAATTTCCTTGTGTGGACCTATGTTCCTAAACAAATAACCTATGTTCGGGTGTATCTTGCCGAACAGATGGCTGATGTTTGATGCTGTGTTCCCGAACATTAGAAAATGTGAACTTCTGTGTATGCACACAAGTTTGACCTATCAAACATTAGAAATTCCTTTGTTCAGACTTTTAAGTTCGAGCTTATGTTGCCAAACAAATGACTAATGTTTGACCCTGTGTTCTCGAACCTTAGAAAAAATAAACTCCTATGTGTTTTTGAAGTTAAACCGCTTTCACCATTTTTGTCCATGTTTTTGAAAAAACTTACTATTACAAGGCCAACTTCCTCTGACCTTCAAACACTATCCAAGCTATGAACCTTCTCTGAGCTTATATTATTGTACTCTATTCGTTGCCCGAAAAAACTTTCACTCATTGCCATTGCTAGAGAATTATGTATAATCAAATTATTGTTACTGTTGCCGCTGAAGGGTTCTCAAGATTTTAGGGTGGATAAGTTTTGAAAGTTTTGAAGTGTGTGGGTGGCGATGGAGTTGTGTGCTATCATAAATCAGATCTTATGATTAAGTTGATATGTGCGCTTAATTGTAAGATGGAGTGTCCCCAAATAATTGATGTCCTCTTTAGTAATTTCATTTGAGGCTATTATTACACACCACAAATCTTCTCACTGCACACCATTTTTTTAAGAGAGCTGCTATTAGCACCTGCCTAAATTCTTTGGACCCCCCAATTTCTTTGAGCCCTCACCCTAAATCCTAAATTTCAATAAAATTTCTTTGAACACTTCACTTAATACCAAATTTACCCCTATTCATAATATTATCACACCCAAAGGCACACCTACCTAATTTTGCACACCCTCTTTCCTTCTCATTTTGGATGACCATCCATCTTTTGTTGAAAAGAATGCTGACGGTCATTGCATTAATAAACACCATTGCCTCAGAGAAGAACATTGCATCGATGGTCCATCATTGAAATTTCTGTCAACTCTCAACGAAAGGAGTAATCGACTCAACGATGTCCAAAGAATATTTGTTGAAAAACTCATCGAAAATTCTTGTCTACCATTGTAGAAAACTCGTTGGAAATTCTTTAGAGGTAAAACCCTTATGAAACACATAATATGGTGTTGAAGATACAAAAATCGAACCATTCGGCACACCAGTACTGACTATCTGCATTATTGTTCGGAACCCATATATTGAACTAAATGTTTGTGTTTAGTACTGTGTTACCGAACATAATCTTAACAGTCGACAAACCAGTATCGAACAACTCGAACAAAACAACAAAGATTGAAAATGATCGAGAATGTTAATGCAAGGCAGATAAACTTACCAACGGACTGCCACTCTAATCAGAATTATTATCATTGTCCTCAATTGCTCTACAAGGTGAAATAACTGATGAAGAGTAATACGTTGGACTTAAAAAGAGCTTTATGGTTCAGGAGGGTTTATGATAGTGATGAAGAGGATACATTCAAGGTTTAAGATGATTATGAAGAGTAACAAGTTTAGGGGTTTATGTTGGTTGGTTATGAAGTGAAACTGGTTTAGGGTTTAAAAATGTGGAATACATATAGCTGAAGGTGGAGGTGAGGGTATGGGTGGATATATAATATTATAGAGTGTTAATTCTTATTTGGTAGTTGGGTGTTCTATTAAATGATGTCTTTTAATGTAATTGTACTTCAGGGTATAATTGTAATTAAAAAAAAGAAAAGAAATTAGGAGGTCCAAAAGAATTTAGGTAAGTGCTAATAGCAGTATTTTTTAAAAAATATTTTTCTTATTGCATCTTTATTCCTTTAGTCAATTACATTTTTAACCTTCATACTAATTTCTTAATCCACACCCCATCACACCACACCACACCACACCACACCACACCACCACACCACCACCAACTCTAACCCTAACCGTAACTCAAGTTGTCGCCGTTTGCTACCTGTAGCCCATCATTGTTGTCGTTCGGCGAATCTCACCAACAACCTCACCTTTCACTCGCGACCAATCCCGTTGCCCAACCCTGCATCATGATGTAGAGCTCCATTGCAACTCAAACATCTTCCATTGTAGAAAGATATAAAGAAGCCTAGGGTTTGTGAGTTGTAGCGGTGGCCATAGCGTTTGAGCTCTGTGGCGAGGCCACCGTCAACGACAGCTTAGCTTCTACACTGGCCTAGGAAATCTGTTATTAGCTTCGATAGTTATGCGACTTTCTATCTCATTTCCGACGACTTTAGAGGGTTACAATTGGTGGTAAGGTAGAAGCATAGGGGGCGAGGCGAAAGTGAAGGATGATGAAACAACTGAAGAGAAGCAAAGCCAGCTACAATGGTTGTGGGCTAGCGATGGATGGGAGCTACGTTTGTGCCTGGAAATGAGGGGGTTACGACGGTGATTTTTGGTGATGTTGATAGTTGTTTATAATGCTAGGGTTTGAAGATGAGAATGAGAAGAAGAAGAAGAAGAAGAAGAGGGAGCTGTGGGTGGAGATGAGGGATGACAGCAGTGGCAATTTCTGGTGACGATGGCAGTTGATAGCGTGACAACAATGATATTGGCGGTAGATTAGGGTTAGGGTTTGGATTTGAGATTGGAGAAGAAGATGGCATTTTAGTATTATTGAAAAATAGATGGGGTGCATGATATCAAAAAGAAAGAATTTAAATTAAGGCCTTGTTTGGTATGCAACAACTTTAGCTTAAAAGCCAAAATGTTACTAAAAAACCAAAAAGTCTAAAACCTATACCAAAAATTCAAATATTCATTTTTCTCTCTACTTTTTGCACATCTTTTCGTAAAAAATTAAAAAGTCATTCCAAACATATTAATTTTTTTTTACTTCACATTTTAGCCAAAAAGTCAAAAAATTACTAAAATAGTTTGTTCCCAAACGAGGCCAAAGTGTGGTGTGAACTGAGAATGGTGTATATTGAGAGGATTGGTAGTATGCCAATAAAATTACACCAACGCTGTGTTTGGTTGAGGGATTTGAGGAAGGATTTGGAAAGAAAAATAAAAATGTAGGTGAAATGTGAATAAAATATACCTAAATTTCATCTAGTTTCACACACTTTTTTCCTTTTCCTTTCTAAATCTCTCTCTAAATCTCCCAACCAAACACAACGTAAGAAAAATAAAGACTCCAAAATAATGAGATATTAATAACAACACTCTAAAACAAACTATCACATCTTACACATTAATCAATATTTTTTTTTTCACAACCATCTACTCAACTACAAAAACATTCACAAATTATTCCATCACAACTTTTCTTTCACCTCGAAAATGTTTGAGACTAATAAAATTCCCACAATTCTACCCATTATGGCTTGATTCGCATGCCACAAATCTCAAGCATTACTCAGCACCCGTCCCATCTCCATATCTCTATACTTTGCCTCTCACACACGCACACACACACGCTCTCTCTCTCTCTCTCTCTCTCTCTCTCTCATTAACTCGCCTTTTCCCAAAATAGGCCAACCTACTAAGCTTTTCCCAAACTAAGCCTAGTTTGGCCAAAATTCCCAGAATAAGCTGAAGGGTGTTTCCAAAACACGCTTTCAGCATGTTTCTGGCCCAGGCGCGCAAAATGAATAAAATCATAAAAACGTGGTTACAAAACACACTTTTAATTAAGAAAACGCTGTTCCTATTAGCGTTTTCATTTTAGTGAAAGCGTGTTTCAAAATCGCACTTTCAATAGAAAGCATGGTTAGAAACCACGCTTTTAAAGAAATCTGTTTTTAAAAGAAAGCGTGGTTCATAACCACGCTTTTAAAAGCCCCTGAAATTAGTAAAAAACTGTTTTAGATTATTATTATTTTGATTGATTTCTCTTCAATCCACATTCTATAATTCACTCAGTCATCTTTTAGATCTCTATATATAAATTATTCATATAAAATATCGTATTGATAAACAATCTTAGCTACCAAATTTTATTATTTTAATATTTAAAAATAAATTATGTAATTTTGAAATTATGTTTATCATCTATTAGTTAAAAAAAAATGATAAAATTATATATACGATTATCAGATCAATTTGATATTTACATAAATAATTTATACATAATTTTTTTAAAAAATAAACAGCATGAATTATTTAAAGAATAGTGATTAAGAGCTCTAAAACTGGAGTGTTCTGATTTAAGCTGTAATGATGTGGCATAAAAAAATAAAAAGAAAACCACAAACAAGTAAGCATAAACATGATATCAAAGATTATTATACTAAGATTTTACCATTGAATCAATGATCACCGCTTATGACTTTAAAAATATAAAAGTAAAAAAAAAAAAAAAATGAAAAAATATAAATTAAATATTTGCTTAATTTACCTGATAATTTTGTTTTTTAAAATTTTTATTTAAATATAAAATTTTAAATTAATTTTTATTTTGTTATATAATTCAAATATAATTTAAAAAAGATCGATGATGGACAAAAATAAAAACAACAAATTAAAAATTAAAAAAGAAGAAGAAAATAATGGCTTCGAGACACGCACCCTCCCCAGAGAACATTTTGCGCAGTTTTGGAGAGATTTTGTTGGGGCTTTTCCCAAACTAAGTCCCTATACTAATTTATTTCGTAA
This sequence comes from Camellia japonica, assembly GCA_030407325.1. NCBI lineage: Eukaryota > Viridiplantae > Streptophyta > Magnoliopsida > Ericales > Theaceae > Camellia > Camellia japonica. Next base: position 145,100,651 of record JAPPVO010000031.1, read on the forward strand.
ACAGCCTACTTTCGTGGAGTTTTCGAAACTAAATATTTGTTGTTCCCTTAAATATTTGTTGCCAAGAAATATTTAAATAAAACTTCACATAGCATGTACAAAGTATCTAATTTGCTAATTACTACTACTACGAACAGGAAAACAAAATAAAGGTATGACTATAACACTTCAGAATGGCATAGTTAGTTCAAACATAAGTATCCCACAAAAATAATTTGTGGAAATATTCAACATAACACAGTACATAAAATAAAGCGACGAGTACAATACTTAACAGGTACATAGACAACTAGTAGACAAACCTTTCACAAACTCATTGTCAAAATAGTTATTTTAACACACACAATATATAATTATGGATAACCTCATATAATTTAGTAGACAGATAGACGCCTAATCCTCGTCCAAATCGACAATCTCAGAGTCCGAACAATTTGAGAGCTCAGGGTCAGAGAGAAGTGCAGGATCCTCCTTGACAGCTTTGATAACCTCACCATTTGGTACTGTTCCATTCTTCTTGGCATCCGACTTAAGTATAGATAGTTTCATATCACGGGCTGACCAATGGCGCATTTGAGAAATCTCACGTCGAAGTCTTTCACATAGTCGATCAACATTATCTGGATCTTCCTTTTGGATCTTAACTGAACGTGCTTTCAGCACCTTTAGTCGATTTTCCCGACATAATCTTTCCATTTGCACGCGCTCTATAAATAGTGTGGGCCACTTCAGAAGTGTAGCGTTTGCTAAACCATATCCTGTTTGATTAACAGATGGATCCTCCACGAAACCACATGGATCTCGATAGTACTTGGGCTTGACAAAATGTCGCTTCCCAAACCAATCATGATAAGTACAAGAGGCATCTAACAAAGCAAACGGTGTTTCAAATTCAGCATCGCCACTTCCCTTTCCCGTTACTTTTTCTCGGCATGAACTCTCACCTCTTTCGAAGTTCCTACCCCCTGCGAGTCCCCTTCCCGTTCCTTTTTCTCATCGTGAACTCTCACTTCTGCGATTCCTACCCCCTGCCGTGAATGTACACTCCATTTGATTTTTACTCAATAAATGAATGATAGTTTCCTAGGGAGAACTGAGTGGAAAGGTTGTGTGTTTACCATCACTCATTCAGTTCTTTATATAGTTGTTTGTCAACAATATTGCCATGTGGTTGTATTAATGTGATTAATAATTCAAATCTGAAATGTGAGGAAAAAACAAAGCATCTAAGTCGGGTTGCACAAAGTCACATGCCATTAAAAGCCCACATATTTATGAGTAATAAACTATCAATGCTAAACACGCTCCACACAATCAGTACATCAATCGTCACTCGAAGGTAACTACTCACTTTTTCAAAAAAGACCAATCATCCATACGCTGTTTACTGTGGCCATATGAACTTGGCCATTTCATTGAGTCCTTTAATTTATTACGTCTATTAAAGTCACTACATCACTGAATGACTGAGAAATGTTGGACGTATCATTGCGACGACTTTCACGAGACTACTCACTGTATGAAAAAAGCAAGAGGTCGTATCATAGCTACTGTGCCCATGTGAATTTCAGCAATTCATAATGGGATGAGGGGGTGTCAGAACAAAACAACAAAGCTACTGTGCCCATGTGGCCATGTGAACTTGGCCATTTCATTGAGTCCTTTAATTTATTATGTCTGTTGAAGTCACTGCATCACTGCATGACTTAGAAATGTTGGACATATCACTGCGATGACTTTGACGAGACTACTCACTGTATGAAAAAAGCAAGAGGTCATACTATAGCTACTGTGCCCACGTGAACTTCAGCAATTCATAATGGGATGGGGGGTGTCAGAACAAAACAACAAAGCAATTAGACCCTTTGTGTTTAAAAAGCCACCCTATGCAGCTTCAAATAGATTCATAAACCTTGAAGAGAAAATATTATAGAGTTGGAATGTATTGAAGATTAATTTGTAGTAGAGTACTTATAGATGGGTTTTTCGATGTATAGAACTTGAAAGTGTTACAGATAAAAGATAGCCTAGTATGCAGACAAGAACAACACCGACTTAAATCAACACATAGTTAACTTGAAATTAAATTGGTTAAATTTCTCCAATTAAATTAAATTAAATATGTAAGGTAAAAAGTGAAATTAAACTATTGTATAATAAAAAATAAATTGAATTATATTTGTAAGCGGAAAAGTGAAATTAAATTTCTAAGTAGATTTGAACTTTGCTTAAAACCTTCAGATATGCACTGAGTAGTCAATAAAAGTCGAAGTGACAACTCCTATAAAGTTGATGCATAGTTGTTCAGGTCATAAAGGTTGACGTGACAACTCTTTTACAATAATTTGAAACATGTATCTACCATGTGAACTTCCTGAAGTATCAGTACTTCATTTTCGGCATGTGAGTTTAGAGTTTATAAGACATGAATACTTGTGTCAATCTCCATTTTGAATTTGTGCACGTTACAACAACTACGTATATGTGGTATAAATATCGCATCATACCACAACAAAAGTTTTATAGTTATATCGAGTGATATCATCATGAGATATACGGTCGTTGATTTATATTCAGCAATGGGTCGCCATTGGGTTACAACTGGAGATGAATTTCAATACCCATTAAATCCAAATTTGCGTTACTCACATGCCGCCGTCAATACCATGAGAGCTGAGTGGGAATTTCGCATAACTCGAGCAAACATTCTCGTTGAGCTATGTCGTGAAGTTAATATTAAATTTCCTTGCCGGTTAGCCATGTGTATGCCAATTGACACTCCACAGTTGTTGCAAAGGGCATTGCATCGTATCCGCGACGAAGTTAATCGCATGACCCAACGTTTGCAAAGGTCCGAACTAATGAAGACCGCAAATGAGCGTGCCGAAGATGGGTTAATGGATGATGTGCACCAGTACTTCACCTGGAGCATGGATGCTATGTATGAATCTGATATTGAGATGTCAGATGATGATGATAATGAATAAAATTGTTTGGATGAATGACCAAACCATTTATCTTGTAATGGATTTGTAATGCTTATCCACGACTTATCAATGAAGGGAGAAATTTCAATAGTTTTTGAATAGTTCTTGTAATTCTACAAATAACAATTACCTTTGCTTTCTCTCCGTTATTGTTATTTTGAAGAACGCTAATTGAACTAGGCTTTCATGATTTTATGCATTATTGAAGTGGAATATAATGATGATACTGAATGAACTTGGTTGCATCTATGACCAAACGTTTTCATTCATTGTAATGGCTTTGCAACGCTTATACATGAGTTATCAATACGAAGAGAAATGCATAATGAATCTTGACATGTGTACTTATAAATGTAGTGATTTCATAAACTTCAGCTTCATATAACAAATAGTTGAAATACATCCGTAAGCTAGATGAACAACAACATTGTCTTACACCCCAATAAGGAAGATACGACACAACATACAAACATATATGAAAGATAAAGGTGTTTGATTTCTCATTCCTCATCTGACATGTAGTAGTCAGAGAGATATTTTTCATTGTTTAAGACATTATTTTGCTCAATCACTATCAATTCTCTGTTGCTTGCTTCTGCCATTTCGGTGGCTAGCTGAAGCATGAAATGTCGACATCTCCGCATCAACATTCTGTTGTTCTCCTTTTTAATTCTAGTAACTGCTTTTTCATAGTCACTCACATTTCGTCTAGCCATGGTCAATGAACGACGATGAGGTATCGGTGCCCCAAAGTTACGTAGATCATTAAACAATCCTTCTTGCTCCGTTAGCCTGAACGCCCATTCTGCTCGGATACCAGCATAATAATCCTTCGGACTCGAGTACTTTTCGCTCTTATAGTCATAAGTAAATTGAGGTAGTAGCCACACTTTTGGATTTCTTTGACGGCGTGAACTTCTTGCACCTCTTGAAGACATTGTTCATAAAATAAAATAAAAAAAAATAATAATAATTGCAGATATATTACTATTGTTATGACTTGAACAAACATCATACTGGGGGTAGCGCTATTTATAGACATGCAAAAGAGATGACATGGTGACGATAATTGAGATGTTGGGGCACTGTGGAAGAAGTGATACCTGTGATATTATTTTATCTTATTCATTTCATGCAATCCTGAGTAATATGTTGTCCGTGACTTTGTGTACCCGTGATGTAGTCACTTTGGCAGACTTAATCGCCATTCAATTCATTATAGTTGCTTTTTTGACACTCCTCATCCCACTATGACAAGCTCAAGTAACATGGCTTGTTTTGGTGTCGCAGTGAGTAGTCGCATCGGATATGTACTTGCAGACCAAAATTATAATTTCATAAAGTTAGAAACGAACGCAGAAAATGAATGGATGTGGTTGTCAGATAAAGTAATAATTGTGGGTTGTCTTTTTCACAATGCAATCCCTTCATATTCTAGCAGTGAGTTGTCAAATTAATCAGTAATGCAGTGAGTTGTCACATCGCCACAGTAATTTTTTTTTCTGATGCTTGCTTTTTTAATACAGTAAGTAGTCACTTCGAACTGACGATTTCAGTACAAATTGGTGTTTGCAAAAAATTATAAATTAAATCATAAAATGAAATAGAGGCTTTAATTTTCTTTGTTTCAAAGCAATACTGTTCATAAACAACTATGAAACAGAGTGCAAGTAAATACACAACCTTCCAACTCACTTCGACCTACAAAACTATCGTTGATTTTTTCACCAAAACAATGTTCAAAACAAAACAAAACAAAACAAAATAATAAAATGGCCACATGATATGTAAAGAAGATTGGCACTGCAGCCTATATTTTATCTTATTTTCACTTAATAAAACTTCACAGTCATCCTCTTTTCTCCTCTTTACATTTTCTGCTTCTTTTTGTATTTGGTAAATTACACTTACCTCTCTTGAGATTTTTGATAAATACAGAAATCTCTCTTGTAATTTTAATAATTATAGAAGTCTGCCCTACTTTAACTGACAATATCAAGATTCTCTTATTTTTATACTGTTGTCCACCGAACTAACCGAAACTGCAGATGTCATCAAAAATAAATACTGAAATGCCCATAATACCCTCAAGTGTCTTGAAATGCCCATGAGCTAAGTTACATGAGATAAAACTGAAATTATTTTCTCAGTCGCAGACAGAACTGTGAAACACACCCACAGTCAAGTACCTAGATGTAGAACATGTACCTTAGTCAAAAACTTTTGTTGCTTGAGGTTCTTCGAATATTGAGGGGAGTAAAGTTGAAATACAATCTCAAACCGGGCATGAGAATGAGTCACCCACAGTCAAGTAAGAAGATGTAGAGCATGTACCACAGTCAAAAACTTATGTTGCTTGGGGTTCTTTGAATACTGAGGGGAGTAAAGTTGAAATACAATCTCAAACCGGACATGAGAATGAGTCACCCACAATCAAGTAAGAAGATATAGAGCATGTACCTCAGTCAAAAACTTCTGCTGGTTAGGGTTCTTCGAATACTGAGGGGAGTAAAGTTGAAATACAATCTCAAACCGGGTATGAGAATGAGTCACCCATATTCAAGAAAGAAGATGTAGAGCATGTACCTCAGTCAAAAACTTCTGCTGGTTGGGGTTCTTCGAATACTGAGGGAAGTAAAGTTGAAATACAATCTCAAACCAGGCATGAGAATGAGTCACTGTAACAGCGCCCGCGGGGGACCTCTCGCTACAGTTCGGACTCTCCTTTTTGTGTTGCGGTTCTAAATCTGAACCAAAGAGTCCAACTCTGGCAAATCGTTTTGAAGAAAAACAGATTTTTTGAAAAGTAGTGCCAAACATGGACTGCTTTGCCAGATTACAGAGTCGCCACCTAAATATTTTTTAATGGGGGAATTTAGGAAACCCTGACTCGGTGCCGAAGGCCACGTGTCCGTCATCACCAAATGTCTTGGCTCGGGAGCTTGGGTACGATCGGGGAAGGTCAGCTATGAGCACCCCCTTTCGCCCGGTTCGAAGACCGGCCTCTACTAACCGTGATATCCGATTTTGAAAACATTACATGCTCTTATACCGGTTATTAGCCTAGATTTACTACGTTATGCGCACAGCAAACAAGTATAGACTAGATCGCCTAATTTGGAAATAAACATTGCATATCCGTTTTGTCTCAAAAAACGTGTTGGTTTTTGCTACTCGCAAGTAGGCTAAAATACGGATTTCAATGAGTTGTTCCAACTCACGCAATCCAACCTCCACCCATAGGCATTCAAGCAGTTATAACACATAAGCATTTAGCCGCATGGCAATCATACTGTCGTGGCAAACATTCACACGCATGCGATATGCTAAAGCGTAAAAAACTTACATCGTACTCCGTGCCAAAACAAGGAACTAGTTAGCAAACATGCATGACCTAGTTCATGTTAAGTGGCTAATGCAACACAGGCATAGATGCAATCTAGAGTAGGCTCGGCTAACCCTAAACATGGCATGTGAAATGCGCGAGTAGCACATATTCAATTTGGAATTTGAAAATTGCAATGCAGTTTGTATGATGTACCGAGCCCGGTGCATGTTAATAAATGCATGGATGTACGCATGCATTGCATAAGGTATGCTAAATTAAATATGCCCTAATCTACCATCATAAGCAGGTAAATAAAAGGGAAGAAAGAAGTGGGGGTTGGAAGACATACACACACTCACGCACACTTATTACAGATTCGCCCTCGCTCGGAGGGATCAAAATAATAATACAGTCCAAGAAAAATAAACGAATAAATTATTACAAGACCTCTAATCTAATTAAATTAAATGCAAAGAAGAGATGGCCACAGCCTCCGCCTCGGGATGCGCGAATGATGCATGCTTCAGTCCGAATTGCCCAGAAATCCGCACCATGCCACTGTTGCCTCTGTTTCACTGTCCTGCTTCTCTGGAAAATTGCAAAAAGTCCTGGGACAGGCTCCCTGAATCCTAAGGCCCCGTTTGGGGAGTGGCTAAATTAGCCAATTAGCCAAAAAGTTACCTTTTTAGCCAAAAAGCCAACAACCCATACCAAAAAGTCAAAGATTCTCTTTTCTCTCTATTTTTTGCACAGCTTTTCGTAATTAGCCAAAAAGTCATCCCAAACATACAAGTTTTTTTTACCTACCTTTTTAGCCAATTAGCCAAAAAGTTACTAAATTAGCCTGTTCCCAAACGAGGCCTAAGTATCATCACCGGCTGGATAGAATGTCCACCGGCCGTGTATAAAGTCCACCGGCTGGAAATGAAGCTATCGGCAATAAATACATTGCCGGTCGGCACTCTATACTGCCGGTCGGCACAAAATTCCTGCAGAAGACAGTTTTGACAGCAACAGCAGACCAGCAGTGCAAGGCATAGAATTTCTAGGCAAATGTATGCATGGACAGACTCCCTATCATGTAATGGACTCAAGGGAGCATGGCCCTCGACCCCCGGGCCATCAATCACGCATTTCAATGCATGATGGCCCGAAAGCCAAGTTAGCAACTTTGATATCAAATGGAATGCAAGCACAAAACAAATTAAAGGGCCCCAACCCCTATCATGATTGGTCAAGAGGCAAGGGATGCATGCTCAATGAAATGCAACCTAGGCATGGCGGCTAAGTATGCAACATGAACATGCAAATGAGCAATGTATGCTAGGCTCGCAACCTAAACATGTAAACAAACATGGCATGCAACAACATGCAACGATGGACTTAAACTAACGTGGATAACTCGCAAGCATGCCAAAATCAGCGGCCATGAGATGAAAATGAGACGCCTCAAAATGCGTGCACACGGGCACGCAAACCGAGGAACGCGCCTACGGCACGAAATGGCACTCTAATGAGACATGGCATAACATGGAATATGGCATACAAAACATGCAAATTTCAGCAGCAAAATGAGGGGCAAAACAGCCCCGAAACATGGCGAAATGGAACCAAATGCATGGAATCGCTCCCGAAATGCAAAACTAGGTACATGAAATGGCTTATGGCTATATCAAATATGCAAGATATGAACATGAAGTATGAAGACAGCAGCTAGACAGCCCAAAATAAGCATGTTCATAGTACAAAGCATGGCAAGACAGTAAGCACAAGTGGGACTAACATGGCATGCAAAAATGGCTCCTCAAGGGAGGCAATGAGGCAAGTGATAGATGCAATGCTCAAACAGAAAAATGTCCTTCTACAACACTGAAGAAGGACCAAAAATATGAACATTTACAGTAGATGACAAGTCCCAAAACAGTATACACACATGCTCAAAATGCAATGCAAGATTAAGGCCCACAAAGGGGTATAACATGAAGTACCAAAAGGATGCACCAAACAGCCAAATACCCTTCATGAGACATGTATAGGGGGTCAAACTAAGACACTTTTCAGGCCTTTTGAAGGCCCAAAAACAGAAGCATGGTAGGCTAAAGAAAGTATGCAAAAATGGGGACCAAAGAGGGGTTATGAAGCAAGTCATACATGGAGGTCCCCAACAGTATTGAGCCCTTCTTCAATGTTGAAGAAGGGATCAAAATAAGCCTCTTTGTAGTTTACATCGAAGCTCAAAAATACATGAAACTATGGCTTAGATATGAACCAAGAAAATGCTAGTTTTGGGGAAAAGTGTGCTTACCCTTGTAGACCAACAAACCAGCACCTCTTGTACCAAGTTTTGGTGCTCCTAAGCTCTGCAAATGATCTCTCAAATTCTGGAATGGAAGATGGAGGTGTTGTGCTAGGTGTTGCAGAGCAAATGATGTAAGAACCAAGGTGTTTGGAAGCTTGGATAAGATAGATATAGAGAGTTGTAGATATATATGTTAGATATATATGTCTACTCTCTGGTTTTTGCTCAAAAAACTCCAACCCTAGACAAAGGAGAAGAGAAGTGCTTATATAGGCCAAGTAAAGCACTTATCTTAAGGGCTAAGTAAATGGAAAGGGTCAAAGGGGCAAAGGGGGTTCAAAGGGGGGGTGCAAGGCTTCTCGGAGAAGCTAATACAGCTGGCCAAGCTTCTCCAAGAAGCTTGGCCAAAGGGTTCAAGCTTCTAGAAGCTTTAAGGGGTTCAAAGGTGCAAAATGGTGCAAAATAGGCACATGTATGCACGGGGAACTGGTTCTGTGCATCCCAGCTGGCACTGCTGGGATGCACCATGCCTGCAAGAGTCAAAAGGGTCAAATCGGCCATGAAAAGAGGTCATCGCACAATAAATGGCCGGTCGGCACAATATATTGCCGACCTGCACTTTATTCTGGCCGGTCGGCTAAATAGAGTGCCGGTGGGTAGCCGGTAATGTCAAAAAGTGCCAGTGGATGGCCAGATTGAAGCCCCGGAAGTTAACTTTCCAATGGCGCAAACCTTGCATCAAAATTCCTTTTGTGCAAAAAGTTATGCCCTTTTCCGTGAAGCCGCGCAGACTCGATCCAACCGGGATGATGCCCAGCTTCAACCCATCATATCTCCTCCACCCGGACTTGGCTCTAGGAGATTCTTGAACCAAAAATGAAGCCCCGGAAGTCTTCTTTCCAATGGTAGTGGCCTCATAGCTAAATTCCAAGTATGCAATTGAATAAGCCTGATTCAGCGAGAGCCGCTCGACTTTCTTCTACCCGGATTCATGGCGAACTTCTTCTCCAACCTATTTTCTCCCCTCCTCTCCTCTTTTCTTCAACTCCAAACCCCTAAACAAAGTGTTTTGAAGGGTTTGCCTCTCTCCTTGTCGAAGAAACTGAACCTGTGCCCTGCACATCTCTCAACACCGAGCAAACCATCAGTAATGCCCAAGTCTTGAGGGCGGTCAAAAACGGGGTGTCTACAGTCACCCACTAATATCTGGAGTTGTAATAAAAATAGCGAATCCAATGGTGGCAACGAGTAGGCTGTTGACAAAAATCAGGTTTTGGGGAACGACACAACGTCAAAGGCAAATGGCTGAGGATCCAATATAAGGGGTTGGGGTTCTTCGAGTGAAGAGGACCACAGTGATGATGGGAAGGAAGGAATGTGGGGTTGGCAAATTACAGAATTTGGGAGTTGTAGAAACAATCTCATTTGCAAGTTCGGGGGTTAATTAATTCTATTGTTAAAGGGGAACACCAATTTTGGTGTCATGAAGCCTGGTTTACAAATTTTTTTTCTATTTTTCCTAAAATGACCATAACTTGTTAAATAATCTATTATTTTAAAACTTATACCAATTTGTAATTAAGGGTCAAATCGTAAATTACTAACTCAGTAAATAACTTCCACTTTTCCACTTCCCACATTTCAGAAACTGTTGTGTAGTTCCACGTTTCACCATCTTCTCTCTTCTTTTTTTTTTTTATTTTATATTTTAAATTTATAACAAACTGCTGTGTAAGTTCCACAGTTCATCATCTTCACTCTATTCAAAAACTAAAATTTGTTTCTTTTTTTTTTTTTGTTTTGGAGAAAGACTATTCAAGTATTCAAGAACTTTTTTCTTTCTTTCTTTTTTTTTATTATTTAAATATATATATTTTTTTTGGTGTGGAGAAAGACTATTGAAGAACATTGCAATCTTATAGTTTTGTTGCAAGTTGATAGAGTGGTTGTTCAAAATATATATCTACTGCTCATCTTGCACGGTAAGTGTAATATTGTTAATTATAATTTTTATCTTCTTCATTAAAAAATTTCATTATGTAATCAGGTTTTTTGAGGGGAAAAAAGCGGAGTATAAAAAATTTGTGTGTTTGTTTTCTTAATGTTGTATGTGTGTGTGTGCGCGTGTTGTTTAAAAAAATCAATGTTCTTAAAATTTCTATTATATTAATAGGTTTTGTACCTTTTTTTTTTGGGAGTTTTCTTTAATCTTAAATTTGTGTGTGTGTGTGTTTAAAAAAAAAAAGTGTTCTTAAATTTTCCATTACGTTATCAAATTCTTTGGGGAAAAAAAATACAGAATAAGAAATAAAATTTATTTATTTATTTATTTTTTGTAAAGAAATAATTCATTGTTCTTAAAAAAAAAAAAACTGTTTAAAAAATTATACAGTTTATTATTGTAAAACGAAAATCCATATGGTACCAAATGCAACACAACTTCAATCTCTTATGTATATAATCACCCTGTTTAAGCCTATTGTGACATCATGAGTTGAATATTTGAAGTATTTAGGAAAGCCTCAGAATAAGTAAGAATAAAAAATTGTCAAATTTTATTTTGGAATAAATAAATATAGCACATTTACATCCTCTATACAAGTTTAATTTACAAAAACTATAAATAAAAAATATTATACACTCCATATCACACCCTCTAATGCCCTCACTTGCCCCCAGTCCCACAATCCTGACCGTGGACCTCCCTCATCGGTCTCCTGCCATAGACTCTCTGAATATGTGGCTCCCCCAATCGCAAATGCGGATCCTGTGGCGCTCCCTCCCCTGCATATGGCCCTCTAGTGACTACTTGTGGAGCCTGTGACTGTGACCCTCTCTCTCCTGCCTATGCTGCCTCTGATTCTCCCTCTGGCCCAACATCGGATACTGCTGTAAGCTGTGAAACTCCCTCATCTAGTGCAACTGTATCACGATCTGCAGTTGGACCTCGACCTCTGTTCTGTCCGCACCCCGACCTCGGTCGCGACGTTCGCCACGACCATAACCTCGGCCTCTCCCTCACGCTCTGGGGGGGCCTCAATATGGACCTCATCCTGAGCGTCGAAGATGTCAGTAAGAACTACATCAAGTGTAATCATGGTCACGGTCAAACTAGTCCCCACAAAAGTAGGTGTATGTGTAGACGTCCCCAAACGTCCCAGGAAAAATCCCGTTTTGTTCATTGGGCTCACTACAGTTCTGACTCAATGTCACGGTCCTGTATCTAATCTCGCAGAGTGCAATGTAAGACCGATGAATCATCAAAAAGTCCAAATCTGGCAAATCGTTTTGAAAAATTGATTTTTAGAAAGAAGTGTCAAACATGGACTGCTTTGCCAGATATAGAGTCGCCACCTAAATATTTTATTTTGGGAGAATTTAGGAAACCCTGACTCGTGCCTAAGGCCACGTGTACCAAAGTTGCCTCGGCTCGGGAACTTGGGTACGATTGGGGAAGGTCACTTCGTGAGCACCCCCGTTCGCCCGATCAAATATCGGCCTCTACTAACCATGATATCGAGTTTTGAAAACATTATGTGCTCTTATCCCGGTTATTAGCCTAGAATTACTATGTGATGCGCGCAGCATACAAGTATAGACTGGATCGCCTGAGTTGGAACAAAACATTTCATGTTTTTTTTTTTAAAGCGGTTTGCTACTCGCAAGTAGGCTAAAATGCGGATTTTGCCACTCTCAAGTGGGCTTAGAAAACATGGTGATTTGCCACTCTCAAGTGGGCTTAAAACTCGCAATCAATGAATTGTTCCAATTCAAGTAACCCAACCTTCACCCATAGGCATTCAGGCAGGTATATCACATAAGCAATTAGCCTCATGGTAAACATGCTATCATGGCAGTCACTCACACACATGCAAAGATTCTAAAGCATAAACACTTACCGAGTACTCCGAGCCAAAACAGAAACTAGTTAGTAATCCATGCATGATCCTAGTTCATGTTAAGATGGCTAATGCAACACATGCAAGATGCAACTAAGGTAGGCTCGGCTATTCTAAACATGGCATATGAAATGCAACAGATAACATGTATTCAACTTGGAATTGAAATACAATGCAGTTAGTATGATGCGCCGAGCCCGGTGCATGCAAAACAGATGAATGGATGCAAACATACGAGCATAAGGATGCTAATTGAAACGTGCCCTAAACTAACCATCATAAGCTGGTAAATAAAAAGGAGAAAGACGTGGGGTTGGAAGACATACATCGCACACACGCACACTTATTACAACCTTGCCCTCTCTCGGAGGGTCCGAATGAATAGTACAGAATAAACTAGCTAATCTAAGCTAATTAAACTAATTATTACACAACATTAATTAATTAACGAATTAACTAAGTAATCCATAAAAATAGCATGCAAATCTAAATACAATGGACTGCCTCAGCTCCGTTCCGAATGATAGGGATGCATGGATGCTCCAGTCGCCTTGTCGGGAAATCTTTTGCGATGCCCCGATTTGCCTCTGTTTGCAACTGGTCCCAGAGCACTGTACTAAGCTCCAGAAGGCTGCTGACCAGTTTTTGTTGCTGGTTTCTGGTTTGCTGCAACAGAGAGCAAGAAAAGGGCATGGCAAAGTATTTTCAACATATGTGTGCACGACCACTCTCCCCATCATTGCATAAGCTCTAGGGAGGATAGTCCTCGATCCTCGTGCCACCAATCACGCATCTTGATGCATGATGGCCGAGGAGTCGGATTGCACGACTCAATGTAAAATGAATGCACATATAAACACAACAAGGCCTAAACTCTATCATGGGTAATCCGGAGTGTCGACGACCGAGAATCGAGGCACGTTTCGTCACTTGGAGTATGAAACGTCCCTCGTTTCCCGTGTTTGGACTAAACCCTACTCCAAACATGATGCAATACACATGGCATGCATGAATGCAACTCTAATATGCAACCTAAACATAATGCCACTAAATGATGCAAACATGCAAATGATGATATGCAAACATGTTACTAGCATACATAATGCTATGAAATAATCAATGGCATACTCAATGCACATGAAAACTATATGGCATACGCAATGCACACATGGAGACTAACAATGAAATGATCAACGCATACACAATGCAATGGTCAATCATGCAACAATATGGACTAAATGGCATATACAATGCAAGGTGGACTTAAACCAAGATAGGCGAGCCTCAGCCACACCCAAATCAGTGGCCAAACATGATGGAATTAGGCAACAAAAACACATGCAAACATGCACCAATGCAAGAGACCAAACCTAAGGCACCGAATGCAACTCTATCAAAGCATGGCAAGGGATGAAATATGGCATACAATCACACATTTTCCATCTCTGAAATTACATGTAAAATGGTCCCGAATCATGCAAACACCTCACACGATACATGCTAGATGGCCCGAATACCGAAACTAGTGAAGCGTATTACACTAGAGGTACACAAAGCAATGCACAAATGGAAAAACCAGCCCCAAACAGACCCTAGGAAAGTCCAAGACAGTGGGAAAGCGGTCTAAAATGATGGCTCAAAATGCATAGAAATGAAACTCATGCAATGGTCCAAAAACGAGGCAAACTAGCACGACTCTCAAACGCATTTAAAGAGTGGAAAACGTGGAAATATGGCATACATGTAAGTTCTGAAATATGATGCATAATGGTCCTGAAACATGGAAACACCTCAACATAAGCATGCAATAGGCCCCAAAACACAAAGCTAGGCAAGAGTATTGAACTACAACCATGCATAGCAAGCATCATTCGACCATGAGGCATAAAAAAAGAGCTAAGGCAGTCCAAAACATGCACAAAATCAGTTTAAGGCATGGCCAAAAAGTGCTAGATTCATAGACCAAAATAGCATGCAATACAAGCTAGTGAAGAGGGTTTACACTACAAGTATATGGAGCATTCAAGAGGTCACTAAACCAGCAAAGTTTAGAGGTATGAAATGCCAAATAAACCCCCAAAACCCACTGAAATATGGCCTATACATGCAAGAATGAGATGCTCCTTTGACAGGCTATGAATGGGATTACTCTACACATGCAAGATGGACACCCAATATGGAAAAACAAGCTCTGGAAAGAGCCTATGAAGGTCCTAAAACTCACCAAAAATGGCCTTAAACATGGCTTGAAAGCATGCAAATAAGGGCTCCTTTGTTAGGCCAAAAATGCTAGTAAACAAGACAAGGGGTGAGAGGGTCACCCCTCTCTGATTTTGGTGCTCAAAACAACATGCCAGCCACTAAAAATCCAGTGGATTTCAGTGGCTAAGAGGTTAAACAAAGACCAATGCAAAGGCTCTAAGACATGGCTCAAGATAAGATGAAATGAAGCATGCAAGGGGGTAGATGACCCCCAACAGAAAAATGATCTTAAACAAACATGTTAAGAAGTTCAAAATAAGACTTTTTTCAGTTTATGACAAAGCCCAAATATGCTTGCAAACTAGGCTAAGAGATGGAACAAAATAATGCCAAAAGAGGGAAATAGAGTGTTACCCTTGTAGCCAAAAGGACCAGCAGCTTCTGGACCAAAACAGCAAGCCTTCAACCTCTGAAAACCAGCTCCAAGGTGCTTAGGTTGATGGTGAAAGGGTTAGGCTCAAGAGTTGTGATGCTAAAGGCCAAGAACCAAACACTTTGAGCTCAAGGGAATGAGATATAGAGAGGAATATATGTATATGCCTTAGAGCAATTTCTGAACCTTTGCAAAGGATGAAGAGGCCTTCCTTTATAGAGCCAAGGGTCCAAAGCTTCTCCTAGAAGCTTAGAACCAAGAGTGAAGATCCTCCATACACGTGTATGGAGGATGCAGCTTGTGCCTCCCAGCTGGCACAACTGGAAAGCATTCAGGGAGACAAAAAAGGTGGGAGCTGGCCGACCAGGTCAAAAGATCCAAGGTGGTCGGCCTTCCCCTATAATGAATCCCCAGAAGTTAGCTTTCTAATGGCGCCAGCTTTGCATTAAAATTCTAACTGTGCAAAAAGTTATGCCTGTTTTGGTGAAGCCGCGCAGATTCGGTCCAACCAGATTGATGCCCTACTTCAACTAACTATATCTCCCCCGTCCGGACTTCGCTTTAGGAGATTCTTGAGTGCAAAATGAAGCCCCGGAAGTAATCTTTCCCATGGTGGTGGCCTCATAGCTGAAATCCAAGTATGCAAATGAATAGGCCTGATTCAGCGAGGACTGCTCGTCCCTCTCTTAGCGATTCATGTCCATTTCTCCCCCAACTGGGTTTCTTCCCTCTTCTCTTCTTTTCTTCAACTCCAAACCCCTAAACAAGGAGTTTTGAAAGATTTTTCAGAGATTTCATCTCTCTTTCATTCATTTCCACTTTGCCCTTGCTCGGTTTACCGAAAAGCGCGACATTTAACAAAATACGAGCGTCAGAACATCGTAGAACTTTATTTTCAAAACATTTTGAAAGAGAGGGTTTCAAGTCTAAAATCTTTTGATCAAGATTGTTTTGGTCCAAAAAAAAAAGGGTATGAAGTTGAGATTTGACTCTCTCATTGCCGAAGAAACTGAACATTTCCCCTGCACACCTTTCTCCACCAGGTAAACCATCAGTAGTGCCCAAGTCTTAAGGGCGGTCAAAAATGGGGTGTCTACAGTTGCCCCTCTTTGACAGAACTCAAAAGTCAAGACGTGACGGGAGTGAATGTCAAAGCCCAGAGACGACCCATTTTTGACAAGGCCGAAGACTTGGACAAACAAACAAAATACAGATAAATAAATGGTTACGCCCGCAGTCTACCTATGTATCCCTTTGCAAGGAATCAACCCAGCGTAGTTCAGGGGCAGGATGCAAAATGATATGCAAGAAGATTTTGATAATTGGACTTATATGCTACGCAAAGCCGGTTTGAAAATTGAGGATTTATGCAAAGCACTGTAATGTAGTGGCTAAAATGCAATGTAATAGCTAAGAGGTGAAGGTACCTTACAGGGGCAATTGGCAATGACTTACTTCGGCAATGTCCTACCTCATGCTGATGTGAGAATCTTCCCCTTCTTCTCGGTTGAACTGCAGGTACTACTTTTCTCCCTGACTATGGTCGCAGCTTTCCCTATTCTCCAACAGGGTGACAGACTAGGTTGGTTCAGTATCCAGAATTGAAGCGCATACACATGCTATCTCAATCTATGGGGCTGCCATACAGATTTCAAGCCGAGGATATACCCCTAGGTATTTAAACCAGACTTTACTCTCGGAAATCCCGAACCTTTGCGTTCTAGGCATAAGCCATTCGAACTCTAGTTTCCATCGTCTCAGTTGATCTCCTAGGAACTCACCGCTAACACAGGCAGGTGGCTATACCAGACCATCAAAAGTCGTTCGGGCACGACAAACACCAAATGAATTGCACCTTTAAAGGATTTAAGGTCTCCTAGACCGGAGAGTGCACAAGACAGTGCGAATAAAGGTACAGGATTTAAGGCCTCCCAGACCAGGCGAGTGCACAAGACAGTGTGAGCTAAAGGTGCACAAAACAGTGCGAGTAGGGTGAATGCACAAAACAGTGTGATACAGGTGCACAAGACAGTGCGAGCTAAAGGTGCACAAAACAGTGCAAGTAGGGTGAATGCACAAAATAGTGCGATTGAGGTAAGGTGCGCAAGACAGCGCAATGCAATGCACTAACAAGTGCAGGTGAGGTGCGCAAGATAGCGCGATACAATGCACTAACAAGTGCAGGTGTGGTGCGCAAGGTAGCGCGAGTATAAACTGCACAAAACAGTGCGATAACTGCACAAAACAGTGCGATGCGCAAGAAATCGCGAGTGATAAACTGCACAAAACAGTGCGAGGCGCAAGAAAGCGCGAGTGATAAACTGCACAAAACAGTGCGATGCGCAAGAAAGCGCGAGTGATAAACTGTATAAAACAGTGCGATGCACAAGAACGCACGAGTGATAAACTGCACAAAACAGTGCGATTGAGATACAAAGTGTAAGTGCACAAGATAGTGCGAGTGATACAAAAATATAATGTGTACAAGACAGTGCGATGCAATGCATATTCTATGCAAATGAGGTGCATTTTCTATGCAAAAGATACGAGCATTTTCTATGCAAGTATGGAAGAGAGCATTTTCTATGCAAGTATGGAAGAGAGCATTTTCTATGCAAGTATGGAAGAGTGCATTTTCTATGCAAATATGGGGGCATTTTCCATGTATGAAACAGGAGCATATTCTATGCAACATTGAAAGCTAGCATATTCTATGCGGAATCGAAAGCAAGCATATTCTATACATGAATCATAACGATGCGCGGCACGCATGTAGCAAAAGTGTATATGAAAGTGCACATTCTATGCAATAGAGGGGCATCAAACATGTACTCTGGTGCCTCCGATTTACCTCTCAGAGGACTTTGCAACACGCTCAGCTCGAAAAGGGGACACCCTGTTTATGTTGGCAAGAGATAACATCTGCATGTGAAAACCACATGTACTGCTTAGACTGTCATTCTGACTTGAAGCAGGCTTACACTTGAGGTAGAGGCGCACTCATACTTCGATAGCATTAACAAGGCCTGAGGAGGTGCATATGGAATGCAATCTCGGAATTTTCTGAAGGTGAAACACACTCAGATGCTCAAAATTTTCCCCATTTTCTTTTGCTTTGTAGTCTGGAACCTATATAGCTTCAGATAGGTCATGGTCTTTATTGTTCTCATATGACCTGGGTTGAACCCTGTGGTTTTATGAAAGAACAAATTCTGTTTCGCACAAATGTGGAGAATGGCACGGTACTCTGAGCACAAAACGATTTTTTGAAAGTGAGATGAGAAAAGGGTTCTCAATCGGGTATTGAACCTACAACTGACCACAGCCAAAACGACTCAACAATGGGAAACAGAAGGTAGAACAACCTAAACGCAACTCAACAAAGGAAAAAATAAGGTAAAACAACCTAAACACAACTCAACAAAGGAAAAACAAGGTAAAACAACCTAAACACATCTATTGACACTCAAACGACTCAAAACAAGAATCGAGATAAACAAAACACACAGACACAACACTCAGCCATGTTACAAAGGCAAGAGACCTCTCGATGCACGAGGAGCCAGTTTCTCCGGGTATTGTTTCCCACCCTTTCTCATTTGTGATTCTCACATCACTCTGGCACTCAATCTCTATTTTTCTGAAAAAGCCATTTTCTCACTTTTTCTCTCATCGCACATCTCTCTATTCTTCAACCTCTCATTTTTCATCTCTCCCCAAGGTGGTTGATGGATAAACAGGAAGTTGCGGGCTCCTGCCCCTAGCATTTTGCTAGATTCTCTTCTTCTGCTCACAACAGTGACCTTTCCCGCAGAGGGGTTGTGCTACAACTGGGTGTGTAGCAAATCTGCAGCTGATATCGACTGACGATGTTCTGCTAGGGAGTTTGGACATGATCAAATGTGTCCAGACGAGGGAATGGAATATCTTAATCCATTCCAGTTCATGCTTCGCACTTGGCTTGATACCTCGTCGCTTGGAGGATGTTGAGAGCTTTCAGTCCCTTGTTGTTAGCTTCAGTTATGCCCTTTTCTGGCAGGTAGAGTGCCCTTTCTGGCAAGTAGAGTACCTTTTCTGGCGAGTATGTTGACAACGGGGAAAAGACAGAACACCTGACTCAACTGTGCCCCTAGTTCATTATTTTGACCATTTTTTTTGTTTTTGCTTTCTACTAAAACAAAGTTGACCAATATGAGGGTTAGATTAACACACTTGTTCGATTTTTTGATTTGAAATCATGCAAGTTAGGTTATGAGCACTGAAAATTTTCCTTTTTGGGTCCAAGAAATGGTCCAGTTTTGGAAAAGTGGAATAATTTTCGAGAGAATTAGTCAACCTCAGTAAAAATTCTCCAAACTGTTTTTTCAACTGGCCACTGCTCAATGAGCACGAAACCTACTCTCGAGATGCACAACCTCAGATCCGAAGGAGAATTGCCCCTTGTCTGAACGGTACTGCATGGCAACGGAAAGTTGCCCCTTGTTTGAATGGCACCGCAGCGTGCTGTATGGCAATGGAAAGTTGCCCCTTGTTTGAATAGCACCGCAACACACTGTAACCGGTTTTCAAGGTGACGATCACAATCGAGCTCTCGGATACAGAGAGGACAAAGATGACCAGAACCATCACATGAACACAGTCGAATTTGAAGTGTTTTACGGCTGGACTTCAGAATGAAGTTGCCTACGTATCTCAAAGATGGGAATCAGGCCTTACGTAGTTCGAGGTTAAGGTATCCCAAAGATGGGAATCAAGCCTTACGTAGTTCGAGGTAAAAGTTAGAGCACAAAAAAATAAAAAAATAAAAAAATAATAAAAAAAGAAAGAAAAAAAAAAGAAAAAAATGAAAAGCTCGCAAGGTTGAAAACCCGAAAGGGCGGCTTTGGCAAAAGTTAGAGCGTAAAATGAGAGTGTCAATACCCGAGTGAACCTTAGCCAGAACTATGTAGAGCCTGTGATTCAGATTGGAAACAACCCTTGAACTTGGGGCAAGAAGGTCAGATGTGATTTAGATTTGAAGGAGCCCTTGAACTAGGGGCAAAAGGTTGGATGTGATCAAAGAGTTAAAACTGAATCGTCTCCCAATGAAGACCGCCCAGAAAGGCAAAACCCAGAATTTGAGAAAATGAATTTTATTATTGAAGGACAGTTGAGTTCCTATCCACTACACTAGGGGCAACACTAGGGGCAAATTCAGACCCAAGTAGCCTAGTCCCTACATCATCATATCTACTGGTCAAGTGTAGCAGTCATTCTTATAGATGGCCTAGAGATTTCACACCCAATCAACATGGTCAAGTTAAAATGAAAATAACCCTTGAGAGGCTCGCTGGGCTAAAAACCCGAAAGGGCGACCTAGGTAAAAGTTAGAGCAGAAAAAAAAAAAATATATAGAAAAAAAAAATGAAATGAACAAAATGAAAAAATATATATATAGAAAAAAAAAGAAAGAAAAAAATGATAAAAAAAAAATTGAAAAGCTCGCAAGGTTGAAAACCCGAAAGGGCGGCTTTGGCAGAAGTTAGAGCACAAAAGGAGAGTGTCAATACTCGAGTGAACCTCGGCCCGAACTACGATGGCCTGATTCCTATCTTTGGGATACGTAGGTAGCTTCATCTCGAAGTTCGGCCCTAATAATTTTTCAACTCATTCATCTCGTCCATGTTTGCTTGGTGTGTCTATAGTCGACTTGGTTGTCCTATCCGTGTTTGATTGGTGTGTTTTCATTTAGTTCAGTTCAGTTGGTTCGAGTCAACTTGGTTCAATTCGGTTCGGTTCTGTTCGGCGGTTCGGTTCGGTTCGGTCTAGTTCTGCTTGGCTTCATTTGGTTCGGATTGGCTTGGTTCAGATCGGCTCGGTTCAGTTATCCCCATTGATTATCTGGCTTGGGGCTATGCACCCTGATGGTTAATTCCATGTTAGTTAAGTAGTGGCCATTTGCAAAAATAGGTTTTGATTAATTTGAATGAAGCTGACTAATTTTTCTCGAAAATTGTTCCATTTTTGCAAAACTTGGACCATTCTTTGGATTTGAAAAGGGAAAAGTTTTAGTGCTCACAGTTTAGCTTACATGATTTGAAACAGAAAATGGAATAAGTATGCTAATCTAACTCTCATGTTGAGCAAAACATGTTTACAAAAAATCAAGAGACAAAAAAGGGTCAAGGCAATGAACTAGGGGCATAGTCGAGTTAGAGATTCTGTCTTCTCCACCACTCGAGTCAACTATTCAGTATATATAAGTGTGTATTCATACCAGTCAAGGTATTCATACCAGTCAGTGTATATAAGTGTGTATTCGTACCAGTCAGTGTATTCATACCAATCAAGGTATTCATACCAGTCAGTGTATATAAGTGTGTATTCATACCAGTCAAGGTATTCATACTAATCGGCGTATTCATACCAGTCAGTGTATATAAGTGTGTTTGGATCGTTTTGCTTCGTTCTTCTATCGTTAAATCATTCTTTGATTCAGGTCAGTATAGAATCAATGTTCAATTCAGAGTTCAAAATTCAATCACTCTCAAATTCAATCAAACAAAAATGTTTTCAAGTTCAAAGTGGTATGCCAGTCACGCCAGTGATGAGCAAAAAAAAAAGAAACTGATTTTATTGAAGTCAGGGGAGGACATCCCCGATTACAGAGACTCAAAAAAAAAAAAAAAAACAAAAACAAAAACAACAAAAAAAGCAAAAAGATAGAGTAGCATTTTCTCAGTTTTTCGGCAGTAGCTCGGCGGCGAAGATTACAACCAGCTTTATTTGCACACAGTTTCGTTGCCTGACTTTACCATCAGCTGCCTCGCTTCATTTTTACTTCTTCGAAGCTTTTGAAGACTCTGCCTCGGCCTTAGCAGAGCTTCCAAAGGAGATTATTCCTCGCCGGCCATCAAATTGGTTGTGCAAAGAAACTCCGAATCGAGTCACGGAGGTTGTCAGTCGTTTCAGCTCTTTGTTCTGCTTTTTCAGCGCACTAATTTCTACTCGAGCATCTTTGTACATACGTTGAAGAAGGGAGAGTTGTGCATGTAACTGATGTACTTCACACGTCCTGTTCTGCAGTCGATGGGACAAGTTGGAGACTGCTGTCACGGTCTCCACACATGACCGCAGCGTATACGAGTTTGCTTCGATGTCAGACTGTGCCGCCATGATTTGTTCAACTGACATCGCTGGAAAGTTAAAAACAAGAGAAGGAGGAGGAGCCCGTGGTTGAGGATCAGGGGAGTCAGAATTGATCATCTCTATCGTGGATTCGTTCAGGTCTGGAAAAAGAGTGAGAGAACCTTGTGAAGAGGCCATGGCAGAGAAGAGTAATGCAAAAGAAAGAGGTTGCAGAGTGGTGGCAGAGAAAGTTTGCAGGCTTTTGCTCTGCCTCTCTCTTTCGCAGGCCTCAGCTTAAAAAGAGGATGAAGCCAAAGAAGAAGACAAAGAGGGAGGAAGGCTCGAGACGATCATTGACAATCGAGGCAGGATTGGATAGCTTGTCGGTCAGGCGCCGCGATTGTTGAAATCGCGCGATAGACACGACGCTTGAAGAAGATGAAGGAAGAGAGAGTGAGACAAAAATAGGAAGAGAGAGTAAGACAAAAACAGAAAGAGAGACGGAAAAGTTGTATATATATATATATATGTATATGTATTGTATAGCTATGTAATATATATATTTGTTTGAACATTTGGGTCACAGGTGTGGCTTGGGTTCAGTGGTTTGGCCCAGTGGTTGAAGAGTGAGAGGCTGAGCCTGAGGTCAGGGGTTCGAACCCCACATCGAGTGTTTCTTTTGGTTTGATTTGATTTTGTGTATATATGTCTCGTATATGTATATATATTTGTTTGCATATCTTGTCACAAGAGTAGCGTGGTTCAGTGGTCGAGGACTCGAAGACCAGGCCAAAGGTCAGGGGTTCGAAACCCCGTATCCCCACAGCCATGCATTTTGCATTTTTCCTTTCTTTTTTTGCGTGTTTTGCGTACGTGCGTTGACGTCAGTAAATGGAATATGCCTTCTAAGTAACGGCATCTTCCCGTTGATGGCTGCAAACAGAATATTCTCCATCTGTGTATATATCCGTATATGTTTGTGTATAGGTCCGTATATGTCTGTGTCGTATATACCTGTATATATACTGTATATGTTTGTGTATATATCTGTCTGTATGTTGTCTGTATATGCATGTGTATACCATATGTACATATATGTGTGTATTGATATGTAAATATTTGTGTATTATATTGGTTGTGTTTGCAATGAGTTCCTAGGAGACCAACTGCGACGGTGAAAACTAGAGTTCGAATGGCCAAGGCCTAGAACACAAAAGGTTTGGAATTTCTGAGACTAAAGTCTGGTTTAAATACCCAGGGGTGTATCCCCGGCTTGAAATCTGTATGGCAGCCCCATAGGTTGAGGTAGCGTGTATGCGCCTCAATTCTGGATACTGAACCAACCTAATCTGTCACCCCATTGGAGAATAAGGAAAGTTGTGAATATGATCAGGAAGTAAAGCAGCATCCGTGGCCATTCAATCGGTTAAAAACAGCAAGTGTGCTTGTTGTTCTTTTTCGGGTCTAGGAGAACTTAAATCCTCTGAAGGTGCAAGTCCTTTGGTGTTTGTCGTGCCCAAATGACTTTCATGGTCTAGGAGACCTTAAATCCTTTAGAGGTGCAATTCCTTTGGTGTTTGTCGTGCCCGAACGACTTCAATCGGTCTGGTATAGTCACCTGACTATGTTTGTAATGAGTTCCTAGGAGATCAATTGAGACGGTGGAAACTAGAGTTCGAATGGCGATGCCTAGAACGCAAAAGGGTCGGGATTTTCGAGACTAAAGTCTGGTTTAAATACCCAAGAGTGTATCCCCGGCTTGAAATCTGTATGACAGCCCCATAGGTTGAGATAGCTTGTATGCGCCTCAACTCTGGAAACTGAACCAACCTAGTCTGTCACCCTGTTAGAGAATAGGGAAAGTTGCAAACATAGCCAGGAAGAAATGTGGCTTGCTTCGTGTGTTTTACACAAAGCTTGCCACCCATGTTGCCATCTTCATAGCTTTATCATCACTCCATGACATTGCATTGCATTGCACAAATCATGAATCATCAAACCGGCTTCGCGTAGCGTATAAGTCCAATCATCAAACCGGCTTCGCGTAGCGTATAAGTCCAATCATCAAACCAGCTTCGCGTAGCGTATAAGTCCAATCATCAAACCGGCTTCGCGTAGCGTATAAGTCTAATTATCAAAATCGGTTAACAACAACAGGTGCGCCTGTCTGTTCACACCACCCAAATCGGTTAATAACAGCAGGTGCGCCTGTCTGTTCACACCATCCAAATCGGTTAACAACAGCAGGTGCGCCTGTCTGTTCACACCACCCAAATCGGTTAACAACAGCAGGTGCGCCTGTCTGTTCACACCATCCAAATCGGTTAACAACAGTAGGTGCGCCTGTGTGTTCACACCACCCAAATCGGTTAATAACAGTAGGTGCGCCTGTCTATTCACACCACCCAAATCGGTTAATAACAGCAGGTGCGCCTGTCTGTTCATACCACCCAAATCGGTTAATAACAGCAGGTGCGCCTGTCTGTTCACACCATCCAAATCGGTTAACAACAGCAGGTGCGCCTGTCTGTTCACACCACCTAAATCGGTTAACAACAACAGGTGCGCCTGTCTGTTCACACCACCCAAATGGGTTAACAACAGCAGGTGCGCCTGTCTGTTCACACGACCCAAATCGGTTAACAACAGCAGGTGCGCCTGTCTGTTCACACCACCCAAATCGGTTAACAACAACAAGGTGTGCCTGTCTGTTCATACCACCCAAATAGGTTAACAACAGCAGGTGCGCCTGTCTGTTCACACCACCAAAATCGGTTAACAACAGCAGGTGCGCCTGTCTGTTCACACCACCCGAATCGGTTAACAACAGCAGGTGCGCCTGTCTGTTCACACCACCCCAATCGGTTAACAACAGCAGGTGCGCCTGTCTGTTCACACCATCCAAATCGGTTAACAATAGTAGGTGCGCCTGTCTGTTCACACGACCCAAATCGGTTAACAACAGCAGGTGCGCCTGTCTGTTCACACCACCCAAATCGGTTAACAACAGCAGGTGCGCCTGTCTGTTCACACCATCCAAATCAGTTAACAACAGCATGTGTACCTGTCTGTTCACACCACCCAAATCGGTTAACAACAGCAGGTGCGCCTGTCTGTTCACACCATCCAAATCGGTTAACAACAGCAAGTGCGCCTGTCTGTTCACACCACCCAAATCAGTTAACAACAGCAGGTGCGCCTGTCTGTTCACACCACCCAAATCGGTTAACAACGGCAGGTGCGCCTGTCTGTTCACACCACCCAAATCGGTTAACAACGGTAGGTGCGCCTGTCTGTTCACACCACCCAAATCGGTTAACAACGGTAGGTGCGCCTGTCTGTTCACACCATTCAAATCGGTTAACAACAGCAGGTGCGCCTGTCTGTTCACACCACCCAAATCGGTTAACAACAACAGGTGCGCCTGTGTGTTCACACCACCCAAATCGGTTAACAACAACAGGTGCGCCTGTGTGTTCACACCATCCAAATCGGTTAACAACAGCAGGTGCGCCTGTCTGTTCACACCACCCAAATCGGTTAATAACAGCAGGTGCGCCTGTCTGTTCACACCATCCAAATCGGTTAACAACAGCAGGTGCGCCTGTCTGTTCACACGACCTAAATCGGTTAACAACAGCAAGTGCACCTGTCTGTTCACACCACCCAAATCGGTTAACAACAACAGGTGCGCCTGTGTGTTCACACCACCCGAATCGGTTAACAACAGCAGGTGCGCCTGTCTGTTCACACCACCCGAATCGGTTAACAACAGCAGGTGCGCCTATCTGTTCACACCATCTAAATCGGTTAACAACAGCAGGTGCGCCTGTCTGTTCACACCACCCAAATCGGTTAACAACAGCAGGTGCGCCTGTCTGTTCACACCACCCAAATCGGTAAACAACAGCAGGTGCGCCTGTCTGTTCACACCATCCAAATCGGTTAACAACAGCAGGTGCGCCTGTCTGTTCACACCATCCAAATCGGTTAACAACAGCAGGTGCGCTTCTCTGTTCACACCATCCAAATCGGTTAACAACAGCAGGTGCGCCTGTCTGTTCACACCACCCAAATCGGTTAAAATACAGTCAGGTGCGCTTGTCTGTTTACACCACTCTTTCTCCTCTCGCGTGAAACGTGTTTAGATTGCAAATCGGTTA
Source organism: Camellia japonica (assembly GCA_030407325.1). Lineage (NCBI taxonomy): Eukaryota > Viridiplantae > Streptophyta > Magnoliopsida > Ericales > Theaceae > Camellia > Camellia japonica. Next base: position 145,127,069 of record JAPPVO010000031.1, read on the forward strand.
AAATACAGTTAGGTGCGCCTGTCTGTTTACACCACCCCTTCTCCTCTCGCGTGAGACGCGTTAGGATGTTGATTCGCTCGGTTAAAAACAGCAGGTGCGCCTATCTGTTTACACCACCCCTTCTCCTCTCGCGTGAGACGCGTTAGGTTGTTGATTCACTCAGTTAAAAACATCAGGTGCGCCTGTTGTTTACAGCATCTTTCCTCCTTTCGCGTGAGACGCGTTAGGTCTTTGATTCACTCGGTTAAAAACATCAGGTGTGCCTGTTGTTTACACCATCTTTCTTCCTTTCGCGTGACACGTGTTAGGATGTCGATTTCTCTTGGTTGAGGTCTTCCCTCTCTTGCATGATCATAAGGTTTTCAAAAATAATCGGCTTCGCGTAGCGTATAAGTCCAGTTCTCATAATCTTCCTGCATTTCATTAGCATCTTGCCCCTGAACTACGCTGGTTTGATTCCTTGCAAAGGGATACGTAGGCAACCTTCGAGTTCAACCACTTGCATTACATCTGGTTTGTTTGCCCAAGTCTTACGGCCTTGTCAAAAGGGTCGTCTTCGGGCTTTGACATTCACTCACGTCATGAAATGACTTCGAGCTCTGTCAAAGAGGGGCAACTGTAGACACCCCATTTTGACCAGCCCTAAGACTTGGACACTTTATTTTAACCACCCTCAGCAGAAAAAATCAAATTGAAGCTTTAGTCTCAAACCTCACCCATTTTGGCCAAATTATTTTATATTATTTTGGAATTTGTAGTATTTTATATTTTTATATAATTTTGTGTGTTATACATAGTTTTTGATGTTTTCATCTAGTATAAATAATTTTTGATATTTGTTAAAAAGGAAAATGATAAAAAATATATATATATATATATATAGAAAATAAAAAAAATAAAATAATAGTTTGGTCAGGATGGTTTTGGAATGATGATTTGTTTTTTAGGGTGGTGCAAGATATGTTTGTTTTTAGAGAGAAAGAAAGAGTGGGTAAGAGAGATCAATAAAAAAATGAATGAAGATAAAAAGAGGAGGACATGATCTGGGGGTGGGACAACAACAAAAATAAAATAAAATAAAAAAAAGGTGGTGTGCTTTGCTTTTGGGTAGAGATAATATAGAGTATGGGTTCGGTGGAGAGCTGTGGGGGAGAACATTTTCAAAAAGAGAAGTGAGTGGGTGGGAGATGAGCTGTGGGGGAGAATAATGAAAAAAAGAAAGAGACACACATAAAAAAACACCTCACTCTCTTCATTGATTGACGGAGACACTGATCAATGCACTATATCCCTCTCTCTCTAAATTGAACACACACGGGTAGAGAGAGGGAGGAGACAGCACACACAAGATGGACTCAAGACACATCATTGACACTATACCCACACAGCTAGACACCATGCATGAGGGATGAGGGACTAAGGGAGACCGAGACATTAGAACAGACTGATTTCTCTCTTCTCTCTCTCGGCAAACCCAGCACACATGGAGAGGGGATGCACACAACCAGACAGGGCATACACACATCTGAATACACTCATGCACGCACATGCACTCAACACACACATGATAGACAGAGCCAGAGAGACCCAGCTTCTTCACACCTCTCTCATTCATGGAGAGGAGGACAACACATGCATACAGAGGATGAACAGAGGCAGCCGATCTCTCTCTCAGGGCCCTCTCCCTCCCTCACGGCTCTCTTGAATGATGCACACCCAGTCACCATACACCTCTCCCACACGGCACTCACAGCATACACACATACCCAGCTCCATTCTCCACAGCCACAGACACATGGCAGCAGCAACCCAGCTAACACACACACCTCTCTCTAGCTGGGTCTCTCACGAGACACACCCATCACACATCATTCACAAAGGCACACCACACACATACACCATGCACACACAACACACATAACATACACACACTGCCGATTCACTCTGCTATCACACACTCAATACACACACAGGCACACACACAGGCACACGGGACATCACCATACACACACGCGCACACCTACACACTGCCACCTTTCTCACTCACTCCATGTACATACCATACACAGCAGCAGCCCAACATAACCAACACAGACACCCTCTCACTCGGCAAACACACACACACCCATTTTGAGGACAGCCCATACACACCCAACATCACCATCAAGACAGCACACGGATGGGGAAAAGCCATAGCTGCTAACACCATGCACATACACATAGCACAAACACGCACAGCAGTGGTCTCTCTCTGGTGGGCATGAAAGAGGGAAGCTTGGCCAGGGGTTTTGTGGCCTCGTGAGCTTCAAATAGGTGGTGCAGATTTGATGTCATGGGCATGCATGTTCACTGCGGAGGTAGGTGTTCATTTCAAGCTCTCCTTTCCCAGCATCCATGGTGGTCATGACTGGTATGAGGGAGATGTGTGGGCCACATGCACTGTCTTGCATGTTGATGAAGCAAATTGGTGGAGCACGTAGCAGGACAGCCGAATTCCCGCCCACTCAGGTCCAATTTGTTGAATCTTTGAAGTATATGTGGTTTTCAATACTATGGGCTAGTTTCTGGTTTCAAATTATTTAATTCCTTCTACTAAGATAGTGTGCTGCAGTGGATGCACGGCTGGTTTCGGATTATTTAATTCCTTCTGCTAAAACAGTGTGTTGCAGTGGATGCACGGCTACTTTTAGCGTGGGAGATGGTGTATAGTTTGGTCAAATACGTGGGGAACATTGAGGGACCTTCTGAGGTTGTTGCAGGATTTCAAATGGGTATCAATGAGTGGTATATATAATTATATTATATATACTTTTTGTACTCAGTGGTAATGCTCCGTGCGGGGGCTTCTACTTGTGGGATTTGTGGGAAATTCTAGTTAATTTGAGGTGGGGCCTCTACTGAGGATGAGTAAATGGACTGAGGTGTGCATGTTTACTGGATGGAAGATTTTATTTTATTTTATTTTTGAGTGTTTGTGAGGTTTTTGTTTTATTTTATTATTCCCTCGTCTCTCTCTCATTTGGACTTGTAATATATTCAAGTGTTGTAATAATCTCCCACTCCGCTTCTTTCTATCCCATTCTTTAATCGCTTTCCCTAACTGTACATATGTATATATCTGACATGCCATGCATATCCATGCTTTGCATCCATGTTTCATGCATTAAGATTCGGCTAAATTTACATGTGTGGATTTAATCAATTCTTCTGTGATTTTATGCTCTACCTCATGTTATTGAGATGATTCACATGCCATATTTTAGAAGCCGAATCTTTAGTGCATCTCATGAGTGAATTGCATTAGGATTCTGTATATAAGATCATGCATATTTTACTAACTTTGTTTTGTAGTTGTTCGAGGGACGTCGGTCAATCTGTGAGTTTTTATGCTTTAGCATCCCATTTGTGTGTGTTTTTCTTACTATGTGTTAGTATTCTACCATGAGGCTACTTGTTTACTTGATATAACTGTATGAATGCCTGTAGATGAAGGCTTGTTGCTTAAATTGGAATGATTCAACGATTGTACGTTTTTTTTAAGCCCACTTTGTAGTGGCAAATTCACAAACTTTAAGCCCACTTTGTCAAGTGGCAAATTCAAACCCCTTTCGACAAACAAACATGAAATTGAATTGTTCCAATTTGAGCAAACTAGTCTATACCTTGTATGCTTCACATAGTAAATTTTAGGATTTACTAAAATAATCAGAATATAAACATATAAAGAAAATAAAATTCAAATCATGGTTTAGTAGAGGCCGATCTTTTGATCGGGTGAGCGGGGGTGCTCATTATTGACCTTCCCTTCTCATACCTAAGGTTCCGAGCCAAGCATTCTTGGTTACGACGAACAGTGGCCTTGGCACTGAGTCATGTGTTTCCTAATTTCCCAAAATATTAGGTGGCGACTCTGAGATCTGATGACGCAGTCCATTTTTGACAAAATTGCAATAAAATGGATTTTCACTAAAAGTTACCAAATCTGGACTCTCATCTACGTTTCACATTGCACTCGTGAGACTAGATCAAAGAGATTTTGGGAGTCCGAACTGTTTAACGCGCGCGGGTACCCCACGGGCATGTTACAGCTCCAAGGCAGAAACAGACTCAAAAGAAAGCAAAAAGACAAACACAAAACAAGATGGTGATGTCCGAGGTAACACCCCCGGAATCACCCGACTCCAACGTAACAGGACTAACTCGATACAACAAGACAGACTTGACTGACTCAGCCTAAAAAGACTGACTCTATACAAAACAACAAGATTGACCCAATACCCAAGTCAGGAAGCACAAAAGATAGCATTCGCAAATGCTCAAAATAGTGCGTGCCATACGCCACATCTGGAGTAAACTGAGCGCCGCCCGCAGGTGGTTCATCCCCCAATCACATACTCATACTATCCCCCAAGTTCACTGATCCAGTGCCGATAGACTTTGCAGGACGTGGTGCGACGATGACCTCGTTGTCAATCAAATCTTGCACTTCGTGGCGAAGATGAAAGCAATTGTCGGTGCCATGACTGGTTTGTTGATGGAAGGCACAGTACTGGGCAGCATCATGCGTAGCCGGAAGAGGATTCGGGAGAGGCCGAGGCTCAAGGGGTTTGAGATGGCCTTGTCTAACAAGGATTTGGAGAGCTTTGGACAAAGGCATATAGAGGGCATGGAAGACCCTCTGACCTCGGGGTTGGTACTTCAAAGTTTCTGGATTTTTGCTGGATGCACCAGCAAAGGGATTGGCAGGTGCTAGCCTGGTTGGTCGATCTCTTCCAAGTGCAGGATTAGAGCTCAAAAGATCGTTTCTGGTACGACGACCCTTCTCCCGATTTTCCCTTTGCTTCGAACTGCTCTCATTCTGATTGACGAAAGTATCCTCCACAATCTTTGCAACAATTGCGAGCACTTGCTGTTTGTTTAGCCCTTCTACTTTCAAAGCCTCCATAGCCCACAAAAGGTGTTCATGGGGATCAATGCCTGCCCCTACCTTGTTTTTACCACTGGCCTCCACTTTGCCAAGGGATTGGCCTTCTTCCAATACAACCTGTCCCAAGATTGCGGAGCCTTTTGTCGTGAAATTCCGAGTATGTGGTGTGGTCGATGACGGAGCCGATATCTCAAAGGCTAAATCCGCCACAGTTCTCTGAAGATCTTCGATCATTCTCATGAGCTCAGAAGTAGTGGGCTCATGGGTTTGAGATGATTGGGGTCCAGGTGCATCCATCACGCATAAGTCCATGCTGATTGGAATGAACACTTCCGGTTTGGGTAAATGGGTTGGAGTGATGTATACGGTGGGGTCGTAAGGGACGGCCAGTGTGTGGATTAGGTTGAGATGTGGATGAGGTACTTGGTCATTGGGGTTCGAAGGTGGAGCTATCGTCCGGTTGTCGATGAGATTTTGGACCTCATGACGAAGGCGGTAGTAACGGTCGGTGCCATGACCGCGCTGCTGATGGTACATACAGTACTTGGAGGGGTTATGTCTGGCTGGGAGTGGGTCAGGCAGAGGTTGAGGATCGAGGGGTTTGAGATACCCTCTTTCCATCAAGACTTTTAGTGCGCTAGTCAGGCTCATATAGAGAGGGGTGAAAGTTCTGCCCTGAGCTTAGGCTGGGTAAGCAGTTTGTAGGCTTGGATTGGCAAAAGGGTCGGCTGTGGTGACTGTATTGATTTCGGTGGGTTTGGGAATAATGCTACTACTAGCATTAGTACTCCCTGAAATCGCCCTCCTTATCGGTTCACTTGTTCTGGGAATGATCCCATTGTTGAACGCATTCTCGACCTGAACCCCCAGTTCATGCAACCTTTTGAAAGTGGATAGTGGAGCGACTATCAACTTTTGCAACATATCATGCTCGAGGTTTCGCACCATCATCTGCACTTGATCCCTCTCGGAAGGCCGATCTGTCATCTGTGTTGCCTTTGCTCTCTACCTTGCAACAAATTCCACAAAAGGCTCTGTTGGGTTCTGGCGGGTTGTTTCAAGCTCTTGCATGGTCCTTTCAACTTGGGTATTGTAAGAATATTGATCGACAAAGGCCTCAGCCAACTCTTCCCAGTTCTGCTTCACTGTATTCTCCAACTTGGCATACCAAGCGGCTGCTATGCCCGACAGGGTTCTTCCGTACAAAGAGAGTTTCTGTGGCTTAGTCAGACCCATTGGCTTCAAGACATCCAAGAAAAGCCGGATATGTACCATAGGATCTCCAGACCCGTCGAAACGGTCAATATGTGGCATTTTGAATCTGTCTGGGAGCCGTACGGCAGCCTCGGTGTACCCATCCTCAATGTCGGGAATGGAGTTAAGGCCCTGTGCCTTCTTGAATTGCTTCTCAAGGTTCGCAATTTTCACCGCGGTCGGATCGAGGTCATTAGCATCAAGGGGATAAAGCCTCTCATTAGGCTGCACCAGGGGTTTGAAAACTTGGGCTTGAGCCAACCCTTCTCGAGGATCTGGACCCTGCAAATCTTCAGCTGGCGGAAGTGGGTCAAAGTTCGGCTGGGGTCCCGAAGCTAGATGTGAGGCAAATGCCCTAGATGGGCGTTGCATTTTAGCACTGGTCTCATCCCGTATGGTAGTTCCCTGATTTAACGCTGCTATCACAGCCACAAATTCTTTCAAACCCTGTGCCATCACGGGTCTGCTGATGATGTGACTGGTGACTGTCGGATTAGAAGAACTAATGAACCCTGTCTGGCCCTTCTTTGCCTTACCACTGGCGAAGGAAAACTGGTTGCCCTTGAACTAAATCTCTGACCTGACAAAGTCTATTAGCACAAGTCCGATAAACCTCGGGGGATATTGGAGCCTTCTGAAACTATAGTTCTAGGACTACCTAGCAAAAGAGAAAACAGAGAGCATCTCAGCCTGATTTCACTAGGATGGACATGAGCATAGCTGAATGACTGTACTCTTTACTGAATTCTGCCTCAAATTCTGCCTGTAAACTGATACCCTCAAGGAAAACTGATTCCCCAAATACTGATGCTGATGCCCACAGGCCTGATACCCAGACTTGCAAACTGATACATGCATTCCTGTAGAGACACACTCTAAGAGCACATAGCAAGCAAGTGAGAGCCAAAACACCCCTATGGAGGGGTAGGGTTTCCCTGTTCTAGTTTCGTCAAGAACTAGGGTTTCACTACGCACACAGCGGCTTCAAACAACCTATGATCAGGTAAGCAACCTATCCTAGTTTGGAATGGTCACTATGGATTCCAAATATGCACTAGGTCGAATGGTCAAAAAGGGTGCCCCGGTAACAACCGGGGTTTGTGTTCCCATCATGGTAGAGTCCGTAACCGGTCAGCCTTATGGCACGCTTCTCAAAGCGAGCCTCCGGCAAACTGTTTAGGAATAGCAGATGGCAAACACGTGTCCTAGGCGCACCAATGCAAATGCAATGCAAAGAAACACATAAGTGTAGTCAAAATAAGATATCATGAGTTCGAGTCAAGTTCTCTAAATCCCCAGCAGAGTCGCCAGAAACTGTAGACATCCCCGAACGTCTCGGGAAAAATCCCGTTTTGTTCATTGGGCTCACTACAGTTCGGACTCAATGTCACGGTCCTGTATCTAATCTTGCAAAGTGCAATGCAAGACCGATGAATCATCAAAGAGTCCAAATCCGGCAAATCGTTTTGAAAAACTGATTTTTAGAAAGAAGTGCCAAACATGGACTGCTTTACCAGATACAGAGTCGCCACCTAAATATTTTATTTTGGGAGAATTTAGGAAACCTTGACTCGTGCCTAAGGCCACGTGTCCGTCATCACCAAAGTTGCCTCGGCTCGGGAACTTGGGTACGATTGGGGAAGGTCACTTCGTGAGCACCCCCGCTCGCCCGATCAAAGATCGGCCTCTACTAACCATGATATCGAGTTTTGAAAACATTATGTGCTCTTATCCTGGTTATTAGCCTAGAATTACTATGTGATGCGCGCAGCATACAAGTATAGACTGGATCGCCTGAGTTGGAACAAAACATTTCATGTTTGTTTTTTGAAAGCGGTTTGCTACTCGCAAGTAGGCTAAAATGCGGATTTTGCCACCCTCAAGTGGGCTTAGAAAACATGGTGATTTGCCACTCTCAAGTGGGCTTAAAACTCGCAATCAATGAATTGTTCCAATTCAAGTAACCCAACCTTCACCCACAGGCATTCAGGCAGGTATATCACATAAGCAATTAGCCTCATGGTAAACATGCTATCATGGCAGTCACTCACACACATGCAAAGATGCTAAAGCATAAACACTTACCGAGTACTCCGAGCCAAAACAGAAACTAGTTAGTAATCAATGCATGATCCTAGTTCATGTTAAGATGGCTAATGTAACACATGCAAGATGCAATTAAGGTAGGCTCGGCTATTCTAAACATGGCATATGAAATGTAACAGATAACATGTATTCAACTTGGAATTGAAATACAATGCAGTTAGTATGATGCGCCGAGCCCGGTACATGCAAAATAGATGAATGGATGCAAACATACGAGCATAAGGATGCTAATTGAAACGTGCCCTAAACTAACCATCATAAGCTGGTAAATAAAAGGGAGAAAGACGTGGGGTTGGAAGACATACATCACACACACGCACACTTATTACAACCTTGCCCTCTCTCGGAGGGTCCGAATGAATAGTACAGAATAAACTAGCTAATCTAAGCTAATTAAACTAATTATTACACAACATTAATTAATTAACGAATTAACTAAGTAAGCCATAAAAATAGCATGCAAATCTAAATGCAATGGACTGCCTCAGCTCCGTTCCGAATGATAGGGATGCATGCATGCTCCAGTCGCCTTGTCGGGAAATCCTTCGCGATGCCCCAATTTGCCTCTGTTTGCAACTGGTCCCAGAACACTGTACCAAGCTCCAGAAGGCTGCTGACCAGTTTTTGCTGCTGGTTTCTGGTTTGCTGCAACAGAGAGCAAGAAAGGGGCATGGCAAAGTATTTTCAACATATGTGTGCACGACCACTCTCCCCATCATTGCATAAGCTCTAGGGAGGATAGTCCTCGATCCTCGTGCCACCAATCACGCATCTTGATGCATGATGGCCGAGGAGTCGGATTGCACGACTCAATGTAAAATGAATGCACATATAAACACAATAAGGCCTAAACTCCATCATGGGTAATCCGGAGTGTCGGCGGCCGAGAATCGAGGCACGTTTCGTCACTTGGAGTATGAAACGTCCCTCGTTTCCCGTGTTTGGACTAAACCCTACTCCAAACATGATGTAATACACATGGCATGCATGAATGCAACTCTAACATGCAACCTAAACATAATGCCACTAAATGATGCAAACATGCAAATGATGATATGCAAACATGTTATTAGCATACATAATGCTATGAAATAATCAATGGCATACTCAATGCACATGAAAACTATATGGCATACGCAATGCACACATGGAGACTAACAATGAAATGATCAAGGCATACACAATGCAATGGTCAATCATGCAACAACATGGACTAAATGGCATATACAATGCAAGATGGACTTAAACCAAGATAGGCGAGCCTCAGCCACACCCAAATCAGTGGCCAAACATGATGGAATTAGGCAACAAAAACACATGCAAACATGCACCAATGCAAGAGACCAAACCTAAGGCACCGAATGCAACTCTATCAAAGCATGGCAATGGATGAAATATGGCATACAATCACACATTTTCCATCTCTGAAATTACATGTAAGATGGTCCCGAATCATGCAAACACCTCACACGATACATGCTAGATGGCCCGAATACCGAAACTAGTGAAGCGCATTACACTAGAGGTACACAAAGCAATGCACAAATGGCAAAACCAGCCCCAAACAGACCCTAGGAAAGTCCAAGACAGTGGGAAAGCGGTCTAAAATGATGGCTCAAAATGCATAGAAATGAAGCTTATGCAATGGTCCAAAAACGAGGCAAACTAGCACGACTCTCAAACGCATTTAAAGAGTGGAAAATGTGGGAATATGGCATACATGTAAGTTCTGAAATATGATGCATAATGGTCCTAAAACATGGGAACACCTCAACATAAGCATGCAATAGGCCCCAAAACACAAAGCTAGGCAAGAGTATTGAACTACAACCATGCATAGCAAGCATCATTCGACCATGAGGCATAAAAATAGAGCTAAGGCAGTCCAAAATATGCACAAAATCAGTTTAAGGCATGGCCAAAAAGTGCTAGATTCATAGACCAAAATAGCATGCAATACAAGCTAGTGAAGAGGGTTTACACTACAAGTATATGGAGCATTCAAGAGGTCACTAAACTAGCAAAGTTCAGAGGTATGAAATGCCAAATAAACCCCAAAAACCCACTGAAATATGGTCTATGCATGCAAGAATGAGATGCTCCTTTGACAGGCTATGAATGGGATTACTCTACACATGCAAGATGGACACCCAATATGAAAAAACAAGCTCTGGAAAGAACCTATGAAGGTCCTAAAACTCACCAAAAATGGCCTTAAACATGGCTTGAAAGCATGCAAATAAGGGCTCCTTTGTTAGGCCAAAAATGCTAGTAAACAAGACAAGGGTGAGAGGGTCACCCCTCTCTGATTTTGGTGCTCAAAACAACATGCCAGCCACTAAAATCCAGTGGATTTCAGTGGCTAAGAGGTTAAACAAAGACCAATGCAAAGGCTCTAAGACATGGCTCAAGATAAGATGAAATGAAGCATGCAAGGGGGTAGATGACCCCCAACAGAAAAATGATCTTAAACAAACATGTTAAGAAGTTCAAAATAAGACTTTTTTCAGTTTATGACAAAGCCCAAATATGCTTGCAAACTAGGCTAAGAGATGGAACAAAATAATGCCAAAAGAGGGAAATAGAGTGTTACCCTTGTAGCCAAAAGGACCAGCAGCTTCTGGACCAAAACAGCAAGCCTTCAACCTCTGAAAACCAGCTCCAAGGTGCTTAGGTTGATGGTGAAAGGGTTAGGCTCAAGAGTTGTGATGCTAAAGGCCAAGAACCAAACACTTTGAGCTCAAGGGAATGAGATATAGAGAGGAATATATGTATATGCCTTAGAGCAATTTCTGAACCTTTGCAAAGGATGAAGAGGCCTTCCTTTATAGAGCCAAGGGTCCAAAGCTTCTCCTAGAAGCTTAGAACCAAGAGTGAAGATCCTCCATACACGTGTATGGAGGATGCAGCTTGTGCCTCCCAGCTGGCACAACTGGAAAGCATTCAGGGAGACAAAAAAGGTGGGAGCTGGCCGACCAGGTCAAAAGATCCAAGGTGGTCGGCCTTCCCCTATAATGAATCCCCAGAAGTTAGCTTTCTAATGGCGCTAGCTTTGCATTAAAATTCTAACTGTGCAAAAAGTTATGCCTGTTTTGGTGAAGCCGCGCAGATTCGGTCCAACCGGATTGATGCCCTACTTCAACTAACTATATCTCCCCCGTCCGGACTTGGCTTTGATAGATTCTTGAGTGCAAAATGAAGCCCCAGAAGTAAGCTTTCCAATGGTGGTGGCCTCATAGCTGAAATCTAAGTATGCAAATGAATAGGCCTGATTTAGCGAGGACTGCTCGTCCCTCTCTTAGCGATTCATGTCCATTTCTCCCCCAACTGGGTTTCTTCCCTCTTCTCTTCTTTTCTTCAACTCCAAACCCCTAAACAAGATGTTTTGAAAGATTTTTCAGAGATTTCATCTCTCTTTCGTTCATTTCCACTTTGCCCTTGCTCGGTTTACCGAAAAGCGCGACATTTAACAAAATGCGAGCGTCGGAACATCGTAGAACTTTATTTTCAAAACATTTTGAAAGAGAGGGTTTCAAGTATAAAATCTTTTGATCAAGATTGTTTTGGTCCAAAAAAAAAGGGTATGAAGTTGAGATTTGAGTCTCTCCTTGCCGAAGAAACTGAACCTTTCCCTTGCACACATTTCTCCACCAGGTAAACCATCAGTAGTGCCCAAGTCTTAAAGGCGGTCAAAAATGGGGTGTCTACAGTATGTAATATGGAAATATGTGATGTACATGTATCAACTCCATCACTACACACACCTGAACTGTGTGGTGGCGGTAACTGGGTGGGTGGGGTAACAACCTCATGTATGTATCGGGGAGGTGTCCAATTAGGGTCAGCTCTATAAGGTATGCGAGTATGCTGGGTAGGATGTACATGGAGAGAATCTGGAGATATGTATGGGGTAACATGCGGTGGGGTCACTAATGTCCAAGGACCTGATGTGGCCGGCTCTGAAGTGGAAGGCACTGACGTAGACGGCACTGATGTGTCTGGAGTAGCTGCTGCACTCTGTACACCGTAGTGGCCAAAATGTAGACGATCCCTTCGATGGGCATGCTGGATCGCCTTGTACAATAAGTCTCGGATTTCTCAAACGGCCTGCAAGGCATGCTGTCCATCACGTTTCAATAAGGCGTCCTTAGCCAACTGATATGACCTCCCAGCTCCAACTACCTGAACAAAAATTCGGACGTATTAGGCTACAGTTGACTGAAAGTAAATCAATTATGATCTTAATGATAATCTGACACATACTATGATACTCACCAATGCCTCAAGAAAAGGCCCAACTCCCTGATATCTGGACTCAGACAGGTGGCCCGGATTACCGACTAGTAGACGTGTATGTCATTGATACCACAACATGTAAGGGTCGGACGACGGGAGTACCTCATCACTCCAGTTAGCCTGTACGATAGTGTCCCGACGGATATCCCACTGCTGTATATACCGCATATAAAATAGACTCCAGTCAGTGTCAGCTCGGCCACGCCTATGAGTCGCATGCAACCGCCACTCGATGTCGAACCGGTCCGGTACGAACTAGACTCGACCAAACTGTCGGAGGACACGAACGGGGAGATGCCATTGAACCACGTCAAAACAAATAAGTGGCACTTTCGCCATCCATATCTCCCGACCTAATTGGCAGTAGTCTGGGAGCGTACTGAGGACCTCAGCATAAGGCTTCCATATAAACTACAACAATGACAAGTATATTAAAATTCGCTCGTGAACTCAAAACATATACACTGAACAAGACAACTAAAATGCACTAAATTTCACACCTCACCCGCGATCATCTGGTCGAACTAGTCTCTATAAACGACGACTACGTGGGTCGATACGACCTCGTGGCCGAAGTCAACCTCCACTGGCTGCCTCGAGGTCTGGGTGGCAACTACATGTCTCCCTGGCCCATGGGAAGATCACCAGGAGCAACCACTTGCCTCCTAGACGGGGCAATGCGAATGAATCTCTTCCACGCCCAAATCTGCAATAGTTTGAACCCAATTACAATACTGATATATGTCATACAACATGAATTGACATGTACTAAAATTCTTACTAACCTGTAGCAAGACAAGTGGTCCTCCAATCTCCTTCGCACCCACCTGAGCCGCTCGACACAGCATCCTGTACAAGCATGCCAAAGCAGTGCCACCCCAGCTATACTCGCCGATCTCGTCGATGTCTCTCAGCAGTGGCAAGTATATAAGCTTGAGCAGGTTCTGTGACTTATCAAGGAGAAGTACCCCCCCCAATAAGCCATAAAATATATGCTCGGGCATTATGGACTTGACTTTCTTCGCGCGCCCCCCTTTCGAAGAGGCACGAATTGGTCTCCTACATACTCCTATCACGGTTCTGAATCTAGTTTCACAAAGTGCCATGTGAAACTGATAAACACCAAAGAGTCCAATCCGGCAAATCATTTTGGAAAATTGATTTTGAATCAAATAATACCAAAACTGGACTGTTTTGCTAGATTACAAAGTCACCACCTAAATATTTTATTTTTGGGAAATTTAGGAAATCCTGACTCGTGCCAAAGGCCACATGTCCGTCATCACCAAAGTTGGAAGGTCATGAAATGAGCACCCCCGCTCGCCCGATCAAAGGATCGGCCTCTACAAAGCATGATACGTTGTTTTATAAACCTCATGTGTTCTTATTCGGTTATTAGCTAAATTTACTATGTGACGCACACATACAAGTATAGACTAAATCGCAAGAATTGGAACAAAACAACTGATGTTCATTTTTTAGAATGGTTTGAAGGTGCCACTCTCAAGTGGGCTAAAACGCGCATTTGCCACCCTCAGGTGGGCTTAAAAACATGATTTTGCCACTTCGCAAAGTGGGCTTAAAACTCACAATCATCAAATTGTTCCAATTCAAGCAACAAAGCCTTCATCCACGAGCATTCATGCAGTTTAAGCATTTAAGCAAATAGCCTCATGGCAAGCATGCTATCATGGCAACACTCACACTCATGCAAGCATGCTAAAGTGTAAAACTTACAGTCTACTCCTATCACGCCCCAAACTCGTCCCTAAAAGTTTGGGCATGACCTAATCAGAAATGGACACTTAACCTGATATACATAACATACGGGGCCTGAACGGAAGCATTAAATATTATAAAATAACATGAAATAAAAAGAAACTACATCCATTGAGCGACCACTATCATGCCAGGATCACAAACAGTGCATCAGGTGATACATATTTACATACACATATACAACCCCGCCCCTTGTTTGGGCGTACAACAAAAACATTGGAAATTTCAACATATTATAGACAATCAGAGTATAAGTCAAAACTTAGCAAACTTCACGAAACGGGTAGGCTTCACCCAAATGCTTGGACACACAAAGGCTGACAAAGGGAGACGAGCATCGAGGGTTATAGTTGACCTCCAGATTTATTACCTACAGAATCAAACAAAATACAGAGTGAGACAATCTCAGTGAATAATAGTACTTTGATAACTCAATGTTCAACTTAAATCATAATGCAGAGTAATGCATATATAATGTAAAAGTCAGGTAGATAATCTGATTCTATACTCATATTCAGAACGGCCTCGTTGGTTCACATCGTCATAGATTGTCCCTTGGCCTGGTGGGTTCACACATTCACAAATTGGCCTTCGGCCTCATAGATTCATAACTTCACAAATTGGCCCTTAGACAGAATGACATTAAGCCCTTATCAGAATGGCATTAAGCCCTTAGCAGACATGTATGAACTCAAGAGGTGGCTTGCACGGATTCTAGAGGTGACTCGCATGGCAGTACTTAGTTCCGTGCAGCACTTTGTTTCATACTAATAGATCATACAGAATGGCCATAGGCCCGGATGTCACAAATTGGCCATAGGCCTCACAGATGTTACAGAATGGCTATAAACCTTATAACTTTCACATCGGCTTCGTAACTTTCACATCGGCTTTAAGCCTGTTCACTTATGTATGGACTCAAGAGGTGGCTCGCACTGCAGCACTTAGTTCCGTACAGCACTTTGTTCCATACCGGAAATCAACAGGTCTTACAGACCGAACAATTCATATCATGTCATATTATAAACGGAAACAAATTCATATATATTCTTAATTATGCTTGAATCATAAACAGAAGTCAGAGTTCATGCTTGATTATACATGGTTCATCCAATAACGCTAACAAATCAATATAGAGCATACTCATTAGTTCCATAAAGGAACCTCCGGTACTATAGGAACTTAGAACATACTTGAACCATGGTATTATTACCCCGGGCAAAGGCCATAAGACCACGGTATTATTACCCCCGAGTAAGGGCCTTGTGCTAAGGATGCCATGAATACTTTTATATATATGGACAATCACTCATTGATTCGAAACGTAACATATCAGAAAGGTCCATATGTAACACAACAAAAATAACTTCAGATTTATATGGATACACATAGCTTTTCCAATTATCTTGATTTTTCGGAGGTGTCCACACTTGATCATATTTACACAGAATTCGTTATTCAAGAATGAACATAAATTCTCTTTATTCATTAAGAAATGACGTGGTCCACTTAAGGAGAATAGAATGTTGATATTACCTATTAATCAGAAGCATACACACTTGTTTAATCGTTCCTATACGTTAACACAGTTGACTTGCAATTAACAGAGTACTAATGGTAACCGTTGCATCATTCACATGAGTTAACATAGTTAATTTAAGTTTAACAGAGCGTTGCTGATAATTATTAGCGAAAGGTAAGCATATTTTACAGATTGAACGATTCCAGAAATACATAGATACCGTAGTTCCATAATGTTCATACGTTCCGTTTGTTCGTCGTAAATCAATATAGCTATCTTGCAGATAACAGAATGTTAGTATTTATTATCAACAGTAAACAGAACATACTGCTCAATAATGCCCTTAGATTTTCCAATAAACATTGTTAACATAATTACTTGCAAGGAACGGTATGTTACGGAATGTTAACAATAAAAATCATTAACGATAATTAAATGTACGACTACAGAACTACTACTCACAGTGCTTTAGCGGAGTGCTCGCCCCTCCCGGATTATGACCTACACACTTGTATAACTTATTCATTAGTTCTTTTTCCTTTCTTAATTAATTTCCTGCTTCATTTTACTTCGAACGAATTTACAAGCATCTTAGGGACATCAAACACATATTTCAAAAATACCAGAGGGTTAAGCACGCAAAACAAAGCGAACAAAATTTTGCAGCTTGGGCCGCACGTGCGGCAAGGCTTCTCGCACGTGCGGCAGTGATCCCCGCACGTGTGGCGATTCTAGGCAGAATGCAGTTCGAAAACTCAGCAAAATCCAATTTTTAGTACACTTCTTCAAGGCTCAAAATAGGTTCTTTAATTGCTAGAATATGGTTCAAAATTCATGTAAATAGAAGCTACAACATAGATCAATCTACATACAATTTGGATCTTTAATCTTAACTCACAAACACAACTCAACTTCACAATATTCCCATCTTCACATACACATAGACATATATACCTACATGGTCATTTATCTACATAACCAAGTTCAAGGATCTCAATTGAAGAAATGAGATGTGATTCCCACTAGATAACTCAATGAAACTCCAAATCAACCAACTCAAGAAACATTATCCTAATTAATCATTTAATACATGCTTGTTCCATATTATAAACCCTAACTTGCATAACATAAGGAATTCCTACTCAATTATCAAAGAGAGGGTCCATTGGAATGAATTATACATACCTTAAATTAGAATCTTTATAATCCCTTCTTAATTTCTCAATTTTCCTCCTTGAAGAACTCCCTCACAAACCCTTCTCCTCTCTAATGCTCTCTCTCTCAGGAGATATTTGTATAAGGCCCTAAGTCAAAGAGCTAAAATATGCACACATATATATAAAGTTGAATAAGACGAAATTTAATCAATTTAATCATCCCAAATAAAATTTTCACAAAAATACTTATTATGACTTAAAAATTATGACTTAAAATTATGCTGATCTCAAATATAAGGTCAATTTCAGATTATTAAGCTCTTAAGGCTTTCAATTCCTTATCCAAACATTTTAATTGTGACAGATATGTTTCCTTACCAAACAGATATGAATCTTAATTACACTTAATTCCACATGGAAGTTCTCAATAAGCATGTAACTGCGCAGAATAAGGGACTGAAAATATATCATAGAACATGTACGAGGGTCGGGTTATTACAACTCCAAGCCAAAACAAAAGCTAGTTAAAAATATGCACGATCCTAACTATACGAAGATGCCTAATGCAACACATGCAATAATGCAAATAAATAGGCTCGGCTATCTAAGATGGCATATAAATGCAACTTGATAATATGCTTTGAAACACGTATTCAAATAAGTATTGAAATACGATGCAGTTTGTATGATGCACCGAACCTCGATGCATGCAAGACAAAAATGAATGATGCAAACATGCAAGGCATAAGGTATGCTAATCAAAACGTGCCCTAAACTAACCACTGAAAGCGGTTAAGTAAAAAGGAGAAAGAAGTGGGGTTGGAAGACATGCACACACACACGCACGCTTATTACAACATTGCGCCCTCTCAAAGGAGGATCCGAATAAATAAGCTAAGCTATACTAAGCTAAGCTAATTATTACAAACCAACTAATTAACTATTCTAGCTAATTAATTAATTACAACACTTGAATTGAAAAGATTAGCTACGCTAACTAACAACGCAATTAAGGGGCCTCGCGGGCGAGGGATGCATGCTTGCTCGGTTGGCTTCCTTATGAAAATCCACCGCCTTGCCTTTGGGTGCCTCTGTTTGCACTTTGCTTTGATCTTTGAACATTACACCAAATTCCAGACTGCTTCTGCTCCACCTTAGGAACCCTTTGAACAAATTTCCCACTGATGGCCGGTCGGCTACCATAAGTGGCTGTCGGCCACTACTATTGGCCGGTCGGCCACTGTTTATGGCAGTCGGCTACCACTGGTGGCCGGTCGGCCACCCTTTCCCTGGAATTCTTTTTTTTGCTGCAATGAAGAGCAAACAGAGGCAAAGCAGTGTATTCTAAAACAATATATGTACTATTACCCTCCTTATCATTTCTCAAGCTCAAATGAGTGTAATTCTTTGCTCTCAAGCCACCACCAAGAATTTTCAATGCATGATGGCCAAAGAGTCAAGCTTGTACAAAGTCAATCAATGCACAAATAAGACTTTAAGTGCCACCACCCTATCATGCATGATCAAGGGTGTCAGCGACCAAGAAACGTGACACGTTTCATCACTTTGAGTATGAAACGTCTCACATTTCTTGTGTTTGGATTAACGTCTGATCCAAACACATGCAGTGTAACACAAATGCTTATCTTGTTCATGTTTTACTTTGCTCATTTTGTTTACACATTTTACATTACTGATTAATCCTTTAACCGATTAAGTCCAATGTGAAAGTCCTCTAATTGGAAAGATGGCCTAAGCTACAAGAGCCTTGAGCATGAAAGTGGCCTCATGCTGTTGGTTAGAAGGAACCCTCAAGAGAGGATTAAAACAATTAGGCATAAGAGCATCAAGTTCACACTCAAGCCAACAAGGGGCTCAAGACCACTTTCAAAACAAATTGAAAAGTGAAGAATAGAGGGAGGTTGCAGAATTTTCAGTGTTGAAATGGCATGAAAAATAGTGCTACAACATGCAAGCAACACATGCACAACATGTTCAAAAGCCAAAAGCATTAAACTAGTGAAGAGCACTACACTAGAGGAAGCAATATCAAGCTCAAACGACCAAACCAGCTTAAAATAGAGCTAAAACATGCCAAATCAGAAGCTAAAATATGCTGAGATTGGAGCATAGAAGGCAAGAAAAACATGTTCACATGTTAGGCTACAAACAAGGCTTAAGGCACAACTCTCAAAAGCAATGAAAGAGTGAAATAAGTGAGAGTGTGACAGAGTTATATGCACTGAAATCACATGCTAAATGATGCTACAACATGCAAGCAACACATGCACAACATGTTAGAAACCTCAAAACACTAAGCTAGTGAGGGTATTTGCACTACAACCATGCAAGGCAAGGCTCATATGACCAAGACAGCTCAAAACAAAGCTACATCATGGCAAATCAGTAGCTAAAACATGCCGAGATCAAGTCACAAAAAGGTAGAAAAATATGCTCACATGCTAGGCCATCTACACTTGCAAACAAGACAGAAGGAAGGGAGGCCACCCCCTCCTATTTTGGACCTCAAAACCAAGTTTTTACCACTGAAATTTCCCTGGAATTCAGTGGTTTAAAGAGCCAAAAAGCTGGACTTTAGTATGTTAAAAGATGATGCAAGAAGCTCACAAGCTAAGGAATAAAAGGGAGAGATAATCCCCTAACACAAAATAGGCTCAAACCAACATGTTAAGGCCTAAAAATTAGAGTTTTTTGTAGTTGAAAACCAGGCCAAAAATAGTGTAAAAAGATGGCAAACCAAGCAACTAGAACAAAGCTTAAAAGGTAAAGTCTTATACCTTTGAAGCACAGCAACAAATAGCAATAATTCTGAGCTAAAACCAGCCTTAAGAACTCAAACAAGGCCTCCAAGAACCTCAGCTCCAAGGTGAAGGTGTTTGGTCAAGGGTCTTAGTGCAAATGTGTAGAGAATTCTCACTTTCAAGCACAAAATAAGAAGAGAGAGAGGATTCTAAAGAGAGAGAGGAAATTTGCTCACAAATTTTTCTAACCCCTCAAATGGGGGAGAGACCCCCCATTATATAGAAAAACAAGCCAAAGGCTTGCCTTTATCCCTCCATACACGTGTATGGAGATGAGCATCAGTGAACAACAGGTGGCACAACTGGCAAATAAATATCTGAAAAAGGAGAAAAATAGCCGTCGACCATCATTAGTGGCCGACCGGCCATCAATGTAGTCGATCGGCCATCAGTGTGGCCGACCGGCCACCACTGATGGCCGACAGGCACAAGCCATGGCCAATAGACATGGGGGATGGCCGATAAGCCACCCTTTCCTCCAGATTCAAAGCAACAAGCTCTTGGTCCACAACCAAGCACAAAACAGACAAGATTAAAGGCTCCAAAGCAAGGTGCTCAGCCGAGACCTTCAGAGACTCAAAACGAACACGAGCGAGCACAGTCATCGGGTGGTCAAACAATGACGTCCAAGTCTTGAGGACGGTCAAAAATGGGGTGTCTACAGTTGCCCCTCTTTGACAGAACTCGGAAGTCATGAAATGACGGGAGTGAATGTCAAAGCCGAGAGACGACCCATTTTTGACAAGGGTGAAGACTTAGACAAACAAGCAATCAAAACAAAGAACGGTTACGCCCACAGGCTGCCTACGTATCCTTTTGCAAGGAATCAAACCAGCGTAGTTCTGGGGCAAGATGCAAATGATATGCACGATGCAAAACATAACTTATGATCATGCAATGAGGGCTGTAATGAGACATCTAGATGCAAACGTCATGCAGAGAAACGTTACAGCAAACTCGTACATAAGCAAGTTGACATGAACCAAACCACATTTCATGCAGAAAGGATGTAAGAAAATTATGCAATCTTAGCTGCGCCTTATGCAGGAAAAATAAAGAGCAACAACCGTCAGGCGCACCTGAGGCGGCAAACAAGATTCCAATGCGTGGCACACGCGAGGAGCAAGATGGCGTGAACCTAGGTATACATCCTAAAGTTCCAAGCCACAGAGAACAGTAATAATAAGTGAAACACATTCAACCATTATGCAAAGAGCGATATAAGCATCGGAGCCCGTCCAGATGCATTTAACCAAAGCGTCCTAACGCACCGCACGCGAGAGGGAAAAGAGAGCGGTGCAAACACCGGAGGGTGGTATAAACATCGGAGCATGTTCCAATGTTTCTAACCAAACAGAGAGGTATATGCGTCGAAACACGTTCCAAACGCTTCTAACCGGAAGAGTGGTATAAGCGTCGGACATACGATCCAAACGCTTCTAACCGCAAGGGTGGTATAAGCATCGGACACACGATCCAAATGCTTCTAACCGCAAGGGTGGTATAAGCGTTAGGCACACGGTCCAAACGTTTCTAACCAGAGGGGAGTGGTATAAACATCGGGCACACGTCCCACTGTTTCTAACCAAAGCAGGGTATAAACATCGGGCACACAACCCGGGCGTACCCGAATGTTTCTAACCAATAAGGAGGTGGTGTAAACACCAGGCGTACCTGAATGTTTCTAACCAACAAGGAGGTGGTGTAAACACCAGGTGTACCCGAATGTTTCTAACCAACAAGAAGTAGTGTAAACACCGAGCATACCCGAATGTTTCTAACCAACAAGGAGTGGTGTAAACACCGGGCGTACCCGAATGTTTCTAACCAAAGCAAGGTATGGTGTAAGCACTAGGCGTACCCAAATGCTTTTAACCAGAACAAGGTGTTCAAAGGACAGGAATGATCTTACCCGGAATTCCTCTGAATGAACCGTACATACAATGTTGTGCCTGCACAAGAAAGAAACTTTGACAAGTACAATACAATAGGAATGCATGTTCTATGCAAGACGAATAACCATGACACAATGCTTAGAGAGGCATGTTTCATGCACATCATGCGAGGAACAAAACAGAAGCATATTCTATGCAACAATAATCAACGATGCATATTCAATGCGACATGCACGTTCTATGCAAATGTAAGAACATGTGTAATGCAATGCAATGCAATGCAATGCAGCACACATTCTGTGCACAATAATCAATGCATATTCAATGCAACATCAATAACATGTTCGATGCAAAACACCGAGTAAAGGAATGCGCGTCTTAACCAGACCAATTCAATTGTAACCTCCGATTTACCTCTCGGAGGAGTTGCAACAAGTTAAAAGGACACACCTCGTACGTGCTGAACATCACATACTGAAAACATAGTCCGGAGCTTCCGCGGAGGCCACTTGAGCTTAAAAATGTACTTCCCTTGCACTTTCTTTGAGGGATCAAGGCACAAAACAACAAAACAACATCCAAGGAGGGCATCAGAGGCTTGTCGGCCACCTATCGGCCACAAAATAATGCCATCGGCCACAAATATGGCCGGTCGGCCAACACTGGTGGCTAGTCGGCCACCGATGACAGATTTGGGGCAATTTTGGCATTTCACCATGGGTCTTTAAATATAGGGTTCCAAACCCTATTTCTTCACTTCTCCCTTGCCGAAAAACACTTCCCTTTTACTCTAGACCATTTTCCCCTTCTGATCCGAGCTTCAAATGCATTTTCCAACGTCCCACGAACGTTTGATTCAATAAACCCTCATAGTTTATAACACTTTGAACCAATTGAAAAGTGATTTCAGTGTTCTCTTCTTGATTTCCATCACTCGGGGTTTGTTTTCCTCGAGTTACCCTTGACTTCCGTGCCCTCTTCCGAGCCTTGACCTTTTTTTTCCATTTTTCCTCTCTCAGAGTTGACTTTTTGTTGACTTTTGGCATTCCTGCTTATTTTTCACATTTTCGACCATTCTCTCATCCTTTCTTGAGATGGCGGATGACATCCCATACAACGGAGCTCCTCCGGGGATGGAGATGGATCCTGAGTTTGAGCCATTGCCGCTCAGCATTCGACCATTTGACCCGATGACGTACCATCCTGAGGTACACGTGCTACCTCCCGCTAACATCCGCCAGTTTAAGGGGTTTGTGCGAGATGCACCAGAGGACCTCTTGCTACGCGAGCCAGAGTCACATCTATCCCACGGCGCCTCTAAGGTATGCACTTTCTCTTTATTTTTCACAATGCAGGTTGCATTTCTTGTATAGCTCACACTACCTTTCACCTGTTCATCCCAAACACACTTGTGCACTGTATTTCTTATACTGCCTTACATCTGCTTGTCCTACTTACAGGGGGATTCACATGCCTTTTGCGGATACGGGACCACCTCCATGAAGGAGTGGTATATGGAGCTTCCTGACGTCGTCCGTCACATCGTTGATGAGGCTGGCTTCGGCGCATTTTGCATGGGGCTCTCACGTCTCATTGCGAGCCGGCCTCTACTGGGCGCTTTAGTAGAGAGGTGGTGGGATACCACCGATTCCCTCCACTTCTCTATAGCAGGGGAGATGACGATGACTCTCTTTGACTTCTCTATGCTCACCGGCATAGCAGCAGGGGGTCATCCGATTCCTTACGACACAGACATGGGCGAATGGGAGGCCGCTCAGATCTACATGCTGGGGATTTGCCCACCCATCTCCCGATCAGGGATGGTGCGATATACATGGTTCGCCGATCATTTCAAAGGGACAACGCCGATAACCTGCGAGGAGACTGAGTACTAAGCCCGGGTTTCTTCATGTTCTTGTTTGGCACTACTCTGTTCGCCGACCAGGCGAACACTGTTGGGCTCTACCTCATGAGCGCTTTGGTGGACCTGTTTCGCGTCCGATTCTACGACTGGGGCGGCGTAGGCTTGGTCACATTATACAAATACATGAGCTCCACCTCCCGCCGGAGCGGGCATCTGCTAGGAAGCTACTGGAGAGCCTGGGAGGTACACCCTACCCTTCTGCTTTACATTTCTGCTTCGCATTTCCTGTATACTACATACACTGTACATTGCACTGCACACTATCTGTTTTCTGCTTTACATTATCTGTACACTGCACACACTGTACACTGCACTGCACACAATCTGCTTTCTGCTTTATCTGTATTCATCTTATATACACTCACTGTTACCTTGCCACCTTCCGCAGCTATGGGTATACGCCTATTTTTCGAGGCTCGCCCCCGAGCCAGAGATGGAGATACCTCCTATGGTGCCGTACTCGCACAGATACAACGGGAGATGCCAGCGGAGGCCCCGAGAGTCATTCTCATTCTTCCGTCGATTCTTCGATGCTGTGAGCGCCGTAGAGGTAACCCAAACCTTACAGCTATTTTAGCTTTACTTCATATTGCATCTCTGATGGCAGCTAATAACTTGTATATTCACTATTTGCAGATCACCTGGCAGCCGTGGGCAGTGATGCTTGACGGGGTCAGAGATCAGTTTACCAGCGCTCGGGAGGCTTCCCGATTTCAGATCTTGCTCGAGGGCCTAGTTTGTCGAGCATGGTTCTTAGGGGAGTGATTCCTGCGACAGAGCCTCGACTTGCCTGAGCCGGTAGTTCCGATGCCGCCTCCCACATATATGAGGGTCACAGAGAGGTACACCATGCAGGAGATGATTAACTTCACCAGAGGTTGGGACGCCGACTTCTTCAGACTTGACGGCGATTATACTGCCTTTATCCAGACATACCTCATGCCACCGTTGACTGGCGCTCTTGAGAGTGAGAGAACCAGAGCTCTAGCTGCAGGAGAGAGAGCGGGAGGATCCAGGGCATCCCGGGCTCATGATAGGAGAGGTTCTCGGATGAGGTGGAGGGCGGGATGGCCAGAGCTGCCCACCACACTGACTTGCTCGGGACGTTCTGGGGAGACTTATCAGATTCCCATCGAGCCTGCACCAGCTGGTCACGAGCTTGTCGGAGTTCAAGGCACGACCCCGGTATGTACCATACTTTACGTTTTGCACATTCAATTCATTTCAGTTATGCTTTGTAGATCACTAATCATCTCAACACATTTTCAGGCATCCATAGAGTACACCGGACAGGCTCTCAAGCTGGTGGCCTCTCTGATGGGGATGGTTCAGACGAGCCTGAACCTACTTAGTCTTTACAGGATTTCGGTATGTTTCCTTCAGTCTGCACTTCATGAAATTTTCTGCTGATACATTAGCATTTCAACTGCAATTTGCCCCATACTGATCTGAATTCATTACATTAACAACACTGCATTGATACACTGCTCCCACACACTGCATTTAACACTACAATCATCTTTGCATCCACTATATACCATAGCTGATGTATTTGACAAACTGTCCTTTTTCAGGTCCCTTTTCAGATGCCAGTTCCACCAAACGCCCTAGCGGGAGCCGCAGCAGGACCTTCAGTGCCTCCCCCGACAGTAGGGAGAGAGAGACAGGGGACTCCGACGCACAGCCGAGGCAGAGCTAGACATACTCATGACGAGAGCAATCCACCAGAGCCTATCCCTGATGATGATGAGACAGATGAGGACGAGGAGCCAGCGAGCCCGCAGTCAGAGTCATCTGAGGGTAGAGGCGACGGCACTGGCTCGAGTTCTGAAGGCAGTGACGATGCTGAGGGTGGCGACAAAGAGGGGAGCGGAGATGCCGAGGAGGGCTCCGGCTTAGATTCCGAGAGTGGCGCTGATGGTGATAGATCCGAGTCCATGCCCAGGAAGAGGACGAAGAGGGCCTCTCGATCCTGAGGTGGTTGGCGTCGATTCAGATGTGTTTCGCTTTGTTTCTTTTTGCTAGTAGTGTTATCACATTGTACAGCCTTAGGCAGTTTTATTTTCTTGAAAACTTGTACTCTCTGTAAAAAGAAACCATGATTGGAATGAAAACAACTTTTTTGATTAAAAACATGTTATATTTTGTATTCTAAGCATTCATCGCATCGCACTATTTTATATAAAAACGGATTTGATGGAAATTGAATATTGTATTGGCAACTGCTTAATTAGGTAATAAACCAACCAACACATAACAAACAGAGTAAAACAACTCAATGAACAAAACGACAGCTCAACAGTCAAAACAAATACAACTCGATAAACAAAACAACAACTCAATAAGCAAAACAACAACTCGATAAGCTATTTGACAAAATTCTTAAAGAGAGACCGAAGCAATGCACCGAGAGTGAAACAAAAAATAGGTTCTTAGCACCTTAAACACATGGGTGGACCAGAAGGCAAAATAGAAGGCCACCGGCCATAAAAAGATGCTGCTAGCCATCAAAAGTTGTTGTCGGCCACTAGTACTGGCCGGTCGGCTACAAAAGTGGTCGGTCGGCCACCAACACTGGCCGGTCGGCCACCAGTGTAAGGAACCTCCAGATTGTTGCCACCTATCTTCCACTCAACACCTTATCTTCTACAAAAGCTCCAACTTCATGGTTCTCTTCATTTCAGCGTGTTTTTGCTTCCAAATGGAGCCATTCTTTGCTGAAAAACTCTCGACTTGGATTGCAACTTTAGATGGCTCGGAAAAGCTGAATTTCCGGGGTTTCGGGGTAAATGCACTATTCCCACTAAGTCACACTCCAGTGTGTTTTCCATTCCTCCATGCCATAGCTAGATGTTGGAATCCGATTACACATGTTTTTAGCTTTGTGGGACAAGAGATATGTCCCACAATTGAAGAGTTCCAAGTCTTGATGGAATCCCGGCGTGACGAGGAAATCTTGCCCCGGTCCCATTTTGGCCACATCCAAGCTTTAGGACTGATGTGTGGGCTCACTTCACACGATGCTCGATCTTTGGTTCACAACGGGGAGCTTGACATTCCCAATCTCATTCACCGATTTTTTGACGCCGGCAACCGTGGCGACCGTCTTTGGTAAAGTTTTCGGCAGCATGCCCTTTGTTTGTGCATGTTGGCCCATTTCCTGCTTGCCCCTGGCTCCGGAGGGTCTAGCATTCGCTTGATTGAAGTTGCCCAAGGCTTGAAAGAGGGCAAGAGCTGCATTGGCTTGACACTAGCCGAGACTTTGATGGGCTTGGATGCTTTCCATCGCCGGGAGACAACCAAGTTCGCAGGAAGTCCACTACTCTTACAGGTAATGTTTCCCACCCTTCTCACATGTGTTTCTCACATCACTCGGCCCTCAGGCTCTGTTTTTCTCTCAAAACCCTTTCTCACTTTTTTCTCCACGTACACCTCTCTATTCTTTAATCTCTCTTATTTTTCATCCCTCCCCAGGTATGGCTCATGGATAGGTTGAAAGTAGTGGACTCTTGTCCTGCATATTCAGCACGCGGCTATTTCTTTCGTCAACGGCTAGTTGATTTCCCAAATGAGGGATGGTGGTGCCAATGGATGTGCAACAGGTCTGCTGTTGACATTGCTTGGCGTTGCCCCTGGTTTGATCTGCCTGAGATGAGCTACAACATGTCTCACAGCCTGGCATTCAGTTGGTTGGCTTGACACACTGTGTCTTCTACTTTCCATTCTGATTCCGGCGTCAGTTTGGACATGACCAGACTTGCCCAGAAGAGGGGATAGAGTACCCAGCTTCATTTCCAATCCGAGGCTCACAGCTAGCTCGGTATTCCACTGCATGGAGGACAAGAGAACTTCTGGCCCCGCTCCCAATTTCAGTTGCGCCCTTTCTGGCGAATGCATAGCTTGGCTTGAAGATGAGGCACAAACCGGGCCTACTTTGGCATCTGAAGCTTCCACAAGCTCTGGGAGGGGAGGCAGGAACACCTGACTCAACTATGCCCCAAGTTTATTGCTTTAATCTGTACTTTCAAGTTTTCCTTTTGAATGTAATAAAAAGCAACTTCAATTTGTATCAAGAGTCGGAGAACTCTGTATTGAAATCAATGAAATTGAAGGTTGTGGGTACTGAAAATTTTCCTTTTGGTCCAAAAATGGTCTAAGTTGTAAAAAGATTAATTTGAACAAAATCAACTTTTATTAAAACTTTTCAAAACCATTTTCGATAAGGATCACAACTGGACACACCCGGAATCTATCCTGAGATGTACAACCCCGAATCCAATAACTGGAAAGTTGCCCCTTGTCTGAATAGCACTTGCACTGGAGATCACAACCGAACTCTTGGATGCAGAAAAGACAAAGATGACCAAAACAATCACATGGACACAGTTGATTTGGAAGTGTTTATGGCTGGACTTCAGAATGAAGTTGCCTACGTATCCCGAAGATGGGAATCAAGCCTTACGTAGTTCGGTTCGGGTTCACTCGGGTATTAACACTCTCCTTTTGCGCTCTAACTTTTGCCAAGGCCGCCCTTTCTGGGTTTTCAACCTTGCGAGCTCAGTTTTTCTTATTTCAAATTTTTTGTGCTCTAACTTTTGCCTAGGTCGCCCTTTCGGGTTTTCGGCCTAGCGAGCCACTCAAGGGTAGTATTTCTTCAACTTGTCCATGTTGATTGGTTGGGAGAATTCAAGGCCATCTAAGTCCATAAGAATGACAGCTCCACCCGACCAAATAGATTTGATGATGTAAGGACCAGTCCAATTAGGTCTGAACTTGCCCCTAGGGTCATGGATGGGAGCTCGGTTGTCTTTGAGCACCAAATCCCCTTCTTTCAGATTCCTGGACTTAACTTTCTTGTTGAAAGCCCTGGCAATCCTTCGTTGATAACCTTGGACGTGGTACAGTGCTTTCAGCCTCCTCTCGTCGAACAGCATAAGTTCCTCGAACCTGCTCTGCTGCCAATCTGCTTCTGCTATCTGGCACTCAGCCATAACCCGCAGCGACGGAACCTCAACTTCAATCGGCAGAACAGCCTCCATCCCATAAACCAGAGAATACGGAGTTGCCCCAGTAGAAGTTCGAATTGATGTTCTGTAGCCCCAAAGAGCAAATGGCAGCTTATCTGGCCAGTCCCTGTAGGTTTCCACCATCTTCTGTAGAATGTGCTTGATGTTCTTGTTGGCGGCCTCAACAGCTCCGTTGGTTTGCGGCCGATATGTGGATGACTTATGAAAAGCCACGTTGTATTTCTCCAACAAGTCGATCACTTCCTTCTTGAAGTGGGAACCATTGTCCGAGATGATCTCATTCGGGACCCCATAACGACAGATGATATTATTCCTGATGAACTTGGCTACATGCGACGCTTTCAGCACTGCGTAGGATTGGGCCTCGACCCACTTTGTAAAGTAGTCTATCGCCACCAGGATATACTCATGCCCGTTTGACCCCTTCGGAGTAACTGCCCCAATAACATCAATTCCCCAGACTGAAAATGGCCATGGTGAAGTCATGTTGTACAGCTTCGACGGCGGGATGTTCATGCGATTTGCATGGATCTGGCATTTGTGGCATCGCCGAACAAAACCAATACAATCCTCCTCCATGGTTGACCAGTAGTAACCCTGTCTGAGAATCTTCCGAGCTAGCATCACTCCGCTCATGTGCGATCCGCACTCTCCTCCGTGGATGGCCTCCATTAGGCGCTTCGACTCTTCTTCATCAACACACAGTTTATGCATTCCCAGATGGCCCGTTTGTACAATTTACCCCGCAGATGATAAACTGAGCAGCCATTCGCCGTATTGCCCTTTTATCTTTGGCATTTGCCCCTGGTGGATAAGCCTCATTTTCCAAGAAGTTCCAGATGTCATGATACCAGGGGTTCTGATCTTGTACTTCATCTATTGCGGCAATCAGCTCGTAGGCCGGCACATACCTCTGTTCAATAATGATTGGACGCATCCGGACTCCCAAAGGGATGTCTATCATGGAAGATAGAGTTGATAAGCGTCAGCGAACCTGTTGCTCTCTCTTAACAGATGCGTGAAGGTTAGCTTCTCAAACCTGGGAATCAGAACGTCCAGGGTTTGGTGATAGATTTTCATCCTTTCTTCTTTAACCTTCCAGTCTCCTTTCGCTTGAGACACAACCAGGTTCGAGTCCCCAATGACGTCCAACCGTTTTGCCCCTAGTTCCAGGGCGGCTTCCAAGCCAGCGATACATGCCTCGTATTCTGCTTCGTTGTTTGATACCTTGAACCGGAGTTTGAAAGCTAAAGGTATGTGGGAATTGTCGGGTGCTATCAGCAACACCCCTATCCCATACCCGTACTGGTTAGACGCTCCGTCAAAGTACATAGTCCAAATCTCTTCTTCGACCTGCAGAATGGCCTCATCTGGGAACAGATACTCTACTGCTTCATCTCCCTCCACTGGGTGATCGGCTAGGAACTCCGCTACCGCTCTCCCTTTCACAGACTTGCGAGTCATGTACTTCAAATCAAATTCGGAGAGAAGAAGCAACCAACGGGCTAGCCTACCCGTAAGTGCTGGTTTCTCGAAGAGATATTTGATGGGATCTAATCTCGAAACCAGAATTACGGAGTGAGCTAACAGGTAGTGCCTCAACTTCCTGGTAGCCCATACCAAGGCCAAACAAGCCTTCTCCAGCGGAGTGTAACGGGTCTCATATTCCAGCATCTTCTTGCTCAGGTAATAGATGGCCTTCTCCACTCTATCCTCAGATTCCTGCGCAAGCATGCAGCCCATTGTCGTGTCGGTTACTGACAGATACAAAATCAACGGTTTCCCCGGCTCTGGCGGTGACAACACGGGTGGGTTCTGTAGATACTGCTTGATCTGCTCGAAAGCAACTTGGCATCGGTCATCCCATTGGAATTTCTTTCCTTTCTTCAGGAGACCAAATAGTGGTTCACAAGTCAAGGTTAATTTTGCAATAAACCGTCTTATGAATTGCACTTTACCCAGAAAGCCTCGCACCTCCTTTTCAGTCCTTGGTGGTGGCATTTCTAAGATGGCCTTAATCTTGGAAGGATCGACTTCAATGCCCCTTTGTGTAATCAAGAACCCCAGCATTTTCCCTGCTGTGACACCAAAAGTACATTTCTGAGGATTCAGTCGCAACCGATATTCTCTGATCCGTTGGAAAAATTTCTTCAAGGCGGTGTAGTGGCCTTCTCTTTCCTTGGACTTGACAATCATGTCGTCCACGTACACCTCAACCTCTTTGTGGATCATATCATGCAAGATCGTGGTTGCAGCCCGTTGATAAGTAGCCCCAGCATTCTTCAAACCGAACGGCATCACCCTATAGCAGTAGGTTCCCCACGGCGTGGTGAAGGCAGTCTTCTCCCTATCCTCGGGTGCCATCAAGATCTGGTTGTACCCGAAAACCCATCCATAAAGGAGAGCAGCGCATGCCCTGCGGTGAAGTCCACCAATTCGTCGATGTGCGGTAGAGGAAAGTCGTCCTTCGGACTAGCTTTGTTCAGATCTCTGAAATCCACACACACCCGAATTCTGCCATCTTTCTTCGGCACCGGAACAATGTTGGCCAACCAAGTAGGATACTCAGATACTAGCAAGAACCCTGCATCTATCTGCTTGGTGACCTCTTCTTTGATTTTCAGAGCCCAATCCGGGCGTATTCTCCGAAGCTTCTGCTTGACGGGTCGGGCCTCAGGGTCAAGAGGGATCCGGTGCTGTACAATCTCAGGATCGATTCCAGGCATGTCTTCGTAGGACCACGCGAAAACATCTTTGAAATCTTTTAATAAAGCGACTAAGCGCTCGCGTTCCTCCGAAGACAACGTGGACCCGATCTGGACCAGACGCGGATCCTTCTCAGTACCAACATTAATTGAAGTGATTTCATCAACCAAAGGTTTTACAAACCTCTCCTCCTCTCGATCAATCAAATGTTTCAAAACCGGAGGAATTTCTTCCTCGTCGTTTTTATCAAAGTTTTGAAAGTCCTGATTAATGCAATAAACAAGCGGCACAGAAAAGTACTCAAAAGCAGCAGTGGTACCATTCTCATTCACAACTTCCAGTTCGTCCAATTCCTCGGTTACAACCGACTCAAAAGAAAAGGAAAAAGACGACCTGGACAAAACAACGGCATTCGGGTTATCAACCCTAGGAATACCGGACTCTGACTCAGAAGAACTAGAATCTGATTCCGACTCCACAGACTCTGTGGAATCAGATTTCGGTTCACTACCTGACTCGGAACTGCTGGACAAAAAGCCCTCCTCGAACTGCCAAACGAGGGAGGGTGCGATAGATGCATCCAAAATGCCATAAGAAGGGCCCACAGCCATTTGATCTCCAATCATGGAAACAGAGAAGTCATCCCTCAAGCTCCTTGGTGTGATCTGAGGATCCGAGAGGAGACAAGCCAGCGCTACTCCCATCTCAAGTTCTGTGCCATCGGACTCATCCTCTATGCACTGCTCAGCCACAGCTGGTAGGTCAATCTACTCTTCTGCAACTTTATACCCTTGCAACTGTAGGTCACTCAAAGTAGGTCAAAAAAGATCTCAAAGCCGGGCAAACGTCGCTTTTCTGAATTCAGCCACGGCTCAGAAAAGTCACAAAATGGGAAATCCTCCCCCTCCCGGACAAAGCGGCCGTTCAGGGTTCCTTGAATAGGTCTATGCACCAGCTCGTAGTGCTTCCCAGCTTGTTTAGGCTTGGCTCTTCCTGTCATCTCCTTTCCCTTTCTTACCCAATCCTCTTAGGTAGACGTGTAACCTAGACCAAAGGTATGAGGGTTGTGTGGCACTTCGACCAATGCAACGACGCCTTTCCGGCCACTCCTTTCTAATCCCATTTCGGGTACATGTTAAAGCTTATTCATGAGGTAGACGAATTCTGCACTAACATACAGTCCCTCATCAACAACCAGAATATCTTGCACTACCCGGGCCTTAGCCAAGGTGAACCCAGACAAAAAGTCATCCTCTTCGCCGTGTACAATTTCCAAGACCGGTGTAGAAACCTTCAGCGACGGATGTATGGAAGAGTTCCCAAAAACAATAGCTACCCCCTTCCCATGGAGGTACTTCAACATTTGATGCAGAGGGGAAGAGACAGCTTTCACTTAGTGCAGCTATGGCCGTCCAATGAGTAAATTAAAGGTGGCTGGAACATCCAGAACGTGAAATTCAATGTCCTGTTGTGCCGGGCCAACTTGAGTTCTAACCCGAACTGTCCCCATCACTTCCCGACTTGTATTGTCATAAGCTCGAATCACCTGGGCCGTTGGTAAGAAATATGTCGTCTTCAAACCAATAGCATAGGCCATGCGCGACGGACACACATTAATTGCAGACCCGGTATCGACCAAGACAATTGGTATCCACTTCTCTTTACATTCCACAGAGATGTATAGTGACTTGTTGTGCTCAGAGCCCTTAGGCGGTAATTCTTTATCTGTGAAAGTCAAAGTCGGTGAAGCGCCACCCGGGAACACCAATCCCACTAACTGCTCGGGGGTTGTGTTAATAGAGAGCTTAGCCTTATCCATTGCTGATAGGACGGCTTGTCTATGCACCCGTGAGGCCATGAGCAATCCCTAAATGGAGATGTCTACTTGAATCTTTTTCAGTTGCTTCAGTACAGCTTCCTCCTCTAGCAGTTTGTCTTTCTGTTTCTCAGCTTCCTTGTCTTTCCCTGATGCTTCCGATTGGTCCAGGTGTGGGGGCTTAAAGTACCGCCCACTCCGAGTCATGTGATCAACTTCTTCTGTATACCACGTATCATCCGGCAGATTCTGTCCCTAGTCTTCGTCAGTATGGGCCAGACTCAAATTATCGTCTTCCCACCACATTCCCTCGGCAACCGACAAACAACTGTCTGGTTCCACTGCAGTTGTTCCCGTGTTCACAACACATTCTGTCCCTGCAGGGCCTTTGGCTTTTCTAGCCTTCTGATCAGTCTCACTTCTTTCCTGCTCGAACTGTTTTAGCGCAGCCTCCTGTTCTGTATCAGCTATACACAAGCTACCCAATTCTTGAGCAAAATTCTTTGTACCGGTGCTCTCCGGCAACTTCCCTTCGTTGTCGACCATTTCGTCCGTTGCAGACGTTCCTGTTTCCAACTGTTCTTGCTTTGGTTGAGACCCCTCATCAATATCCGACTTATCACTAAGCCACCCTGTATTATCCGTTGATCCATTTACATCAAACCAATTGATCTGTACATTCCCCAAATCCTGTTCATCAAAGAACTGTAGATTACTGATGTCCTCTTCAAGCTCAGCTAAGTCATCTAGCCCCTGGCTTGGCCCGTCCTCCCAGACTACATTAACCTCTATCCCCTTCGGCAATTCCACCGTCAGTCTGGCCTGGCTAGTTGGCACAATGTAACAACAAGGGTTGTACTCTTCTTCAGTTAAGCTCACGGAGCCCTCGGGCATGCCTTCTACCACAGCCACCACCATGGGTTCAGGTTGGGGTATTGACGTGCTCATCATGCACAAGTCTGTTCTTTCTGGGATGAACAGCACCGGCTTAGGCAGGTGGGAGGGAGTGATGTATATGTTGGGGTCGTAAGGGATGGCCATTGTTTGGATAAGGTTTACTTGTTTGGGTGGTGGGGGTTGGTTATGTGGTGGGAGGGGATTTGTAGTGACGTTAGGCTTCTCAAGAGATGCTATCACTTTGTTGTCAATGAGATCTTGAATCTCATGACGGAGTCTAAAGCATAGCTCGGTGTCATGACCATGCTGCTGGTGGAAGGCGCAATACTTGGCTGGGTTGTGTATAGGAGGGAGGGGATTTCGCAATAGGCGTAGCTTTAGGGGCTTCAGATGCCCTTTTCTAATTAGGACCCTCAAGGCCGCAAACAGAGACATGTAGAGTGGGGTGAAAACCCTCTGGCCCCGGGGTGGGTACTTTGCAGGTTGTGGGGTGGCTCCAGATGTGCCGGTAAAGGGTATGGCTGTTTTCGGTGTGGTGGTGACCATACCAACGTCGGAGGTCCTTGCAGCTGCGTTGCTACTCGTAGTCGTATTTAAACTGCGCGTAAAAGCCCTCTTGGGCTGCTCCTTTTCATGGTCAATCAGACCCTGTTTCATCGCATCCTCTATCTGTACCCCTATCTCATGAAGATCAGCAAATGTAGGTAGGGGTAAGACAATCATCTTCTGCAGCAGCTTTGGTTGCAGATTACGAACGACCATTCTTATCTGGTCTTTCTCAGCTGGCCTGGTTGTCATCATGGAGGCCTTGGCCCTCCACCGAGTGACGAAGTTGGAGAAGCCCTCTTTCGGCTCTTGTCGAGTTGCCTCGAGATCACAAGTTGTGACCTCGATTTGAGTGTTATAAGAATATTGGGCAATGAAGGCCTCAGCCATCTCTTCCCAGCTCCTTTTCACAGAATCTTCCAATTTAGCATACCAAATAGCCGCAATACCCGATAGGGTCCGGCCAAAGAGGGATAGCTTTTGCAATCTAGTCAGGCCCATCGGCCGCAGAATATCTGAAAATAGCCTCAAATGGACCATGGGATTGCCCGAACCGTCAAAGCGGTCTATGTGAGGCATTTTAAATCTATCCGGCAATGTCACCGCCGAATCTGTGTAGCCGTCCTCTATATCTGGGATCCAGTTGACTCCCTGAGCTCGTTTGAAAAGCTTCTCAAGCTTGCTCACTTTCAAGGCGGTAGGGTCGATCTCAAACTCGAACGGTGTATCTGTTGGGTAGGCCGGTGCTTTGGAAGTCTAGGGTTGGACTGGCCCTGCTGGAATGTCCGTATTCTCCTGGACATTAGCTGTATCCCCAGGTATCAGAACCCTAGGTGGGGGTGGGTACGAAGCAGAAGCTGCTGCTTGTTGTGGCTGTTGTTGCTGTTGAAGCTTAGCAATCACTTCAGCTTGCTGGGCTACAACCTCTGTTTGGCGAGCGGTAACTTCCACTTAGCGAGCAGCGTCCCGTTGCATGGCCTCGATAGTTTGTTGAAGTTGACGCATCATATCCTCCATACTGCTTGAGGGGTGCTGATCTATCTGACCCGGTGTATATTCTCTTTCTGAGGTGGAAGTAGAAAACTGGACTTCACTGAGCACAGGTGATTGACGAACCGATGAATTATGCCGAACTCTTATCCGTCTCGTAACCGGGGGTAGCGAAGCAAATATTGGTTGTCCTCTCACAAGATCCCCAGATCGATAAAGCTGTCTTACTCTGGTCCAGAGTGCTTGGGGGGTAACTGCCTCGTCGGAAGCAATTGTGAAAATGCTACCTTGCAAAAAAGAAAATAAAGCAAAAAGGAAACAACAATCAGCAAACGCACAACACCTCGGCTTAGATAGAGACAACACACAGTTGAAATCATAAGCTGAACAATCTGTACTCAAACATTGATTTCTGCCCCCAAATTTTCTGCCTCAAAACTGACATCCTCGAACTGATGCCCAGACTTGCAACTGATACATACGTTCCTGTAGAGACACACCCTAACAACACATATCAAGCAAGTGAAAGCCAAAACACCCCTATGGTGGGGTAGGGTTTCCCTGTCCTAGTTTCGTTAGGAGCTAGGGATTCACTACGCATGCATGCGGTTTCAAACAATCTTGCATTCGGGTGAGCAACCTGTCCTAGTTTGGAACAGTCTCTATGGCTTCCTATATGCAACTAGGTCAATTGGTCGAAAAGGGTGCCTCAGCAAGACCCCCTAATATACCTCTCGCTCCTAACACCGAGAAGTGAAAGGAGGATCAAACGGTGCGGCGGTAGTCCAGATCCAAGGTTTGTGCTCCCTTCGTGCCAGAGCTCGCAACCAGTCAGCCTTATGGCAAGCTTTTCGAAGCAAGCCTCCGGCAAACCATTTAAGAATAGCAGATGGCAAACACTGTGACTTAGGCGCACCTATGCAAATGCAATGCAAAGAAACACACAAATGTAGATAAAACAACATATCATGAGTTTGAGTCAAGTTCTCCAAATCCCCAGTAGAGTCGCCAGAAACTGTGGACTCGACTTTCTCCGCGAGCCCCCCTTTCGGAGGTCTCCTACAGTTCGGACTCCTATCACGGTTCTGAATCTAGTTTCACAAAGTGCAATGCGAAACTGATAAACACCAAAGAGTCAAATCCGGCAAATCATTTTGGAAAATCGATTTTGAATCAAATAATGCCAAAACTGGACTGCTTTGCCAGATTATCGAGTCGCCACCTAAATA
This sequence comes from Camellia japonica, assembly GCA_030407325.1. Classification (NCBI taxonomy): domain Eukaryota; kingdom Viridiplantae; phylum Streptophyta; class Magnoliopsida; order Ericales; family Theaceae; genus Camellia; species Camellia japonica. The sequence goes on from JAPPVO010000031.1 coordinate 145,163,962, forward strand.
TTTTATTTTTGGAAAATTTAGGAAACCCTGACTCGTGCCAAAGGCCACATGTCCGTCATCACCAAAGTTGCCTCGGCTCGAGAACTTGGGTACGAGAGGGGAAGGTCATGAAATGAGCACTCCCGCTCGCCCGATCAAAGGATCGACCTCTACTAAGCATGATACGTTGTTTTATAAACCTCATGTGTTTTTATTCGGTTATTAGCTAACTTTACTATGTGATGCACACATACAAGTATAAACTAAATCAGAATTGGAACAAAATAACTCATGTTCGTTTTTAAGAATGGTTTGAATGTGCCACTCTCAAGTGGGCTAAAACGCAGATTTGCCACTCAGGTGGGCTTAAAAACTTGATTTTTCCACTTCACAAAGTGGGCTTAAAACTCACAATCATCGAATTGTTCCAATTCAAGCAACAAAGCCTTCATCCACGGGCATTCATGCAGTTTAAGCATTTAAGCAAATAGCCTCATGGCAAGCATGCTATCATGGCAACACTCACACTCATGCAAGTGTGCTAAAGCGTAAAACTTACAGTGTACTCCAAGCCAAAACAAAAGCTAGTTAGAAATATGCATGATCCTAACTATACAAAGATGCTTAATGCAACACATAGGGATGGCAATCTGAAACCGGCCCGACGGGGACCCGACCCCCCAACCCCGATCAGAATGGTTTTTTCCCGAAAATTATCCCCGTGGGGACGGGGATGGTATTTGAAATTAAACCCCCGATTAGTTTCGGGCCGGAGACGGGGATAGCTTTCACAGCCCCAGACCCGGCCCGTCCCCGTCCCCGTCCCCGTCCCCATCCCCGGTTTTATCCCCGAAATGAAATTACTATAATACCCCTGTCTATATATATTTGTGTCTGCTGCTATGTCCCTCACACAATCACACACTCACACACACAGCTTCATTCGCGTGAGAGAGAGAGAGAGAGAGAGAGAAGAAAGTCATCCTCGCCGATCTCCTCCGCCGAGAGAGAGCTGCTCCGCCGATCTCACAGCGCCGCTGTCCACCGCCGATCTCACAGCGCCGCTCCTCCACCGCAGATCTCACAGCGCCGCTCCTCCATGGCCCTCCTCTGCCGATCTCCTTCGTCGCCCTCCTCCGCCGCCCGATTCTTTCCATCTCTCTTTCTCTGTGTTATATCTACATATATATATATATATATTAGATCAAATCTATATATTAAATTGATTTGTGTGTTGTTCATGTTTTTTTTGAACACTTGTTGATGTTTATGATATTGTTGTTGATGATGTTGATGTTGAGGATGTTGTAGCTCTCTACTGTTTTTTTGTGATAGATCTGATGATATTGTATAGATTGTATAGATATTGTATCTGATGATCTGATGATATTGTATCAGATGGTCTGATATTGTCCTCCGCCGATCTGATGTTGAGGATGATCTATCAACAAAAATAAATGGTATAGATTGCAGCTCAGATCTATCTCTCTACTGATTTTTTTTTTTTTTATTCGGGGAATTATCGGGGTCGGGGAAACCCGATCCCCGTTAGGGGACGGAGACGGGGGTGGTAATAGGTTCCCCGTCGGGGATCGGGGCCGGGGACGGGGGCTTTCTTACCATCGGGGATCGGGGACGGGGAGGGTGATCCCCGGCCCCGCCCCGCCCCGTTGCCATTCCTAGCAACACATGCAATAATGCAACTAAATAGGCTCGGCTATCTAAGATGGCATATGAATGCAACTTGATAATATGCTTTGAAACACGTATTCAAATAAGTATTGAAATACGATGTAGTTTGTATGATGCGTCGAGCCTCGGTGCATGCAAAACAAATGAATGATGCAAACATGCAAGGCATAAGGTATGCTAATCAAAACGTGCCCTAAACTAACCATCGAAAGCGGTTAAATAAAAGGGAGAAAGAAGTGGGGTTGGAAGACATGCACACACACACGCACGCTTATTACAACATTGCGCCCTCTCGAATGATGGTCCGAATAAATAAGCTAAGCTACGCTAAGCTAAGCTAATTATTATAAACCACCTAATTAACTATTCTAGCTAATTAATTAATTACAACATTTGATTTGAAAAGATTAGCTACGCTAACTAACAAAGCAATTAAGGGGCCTCGCGGGCGAGGGATGCATGCATGCTCGGTTGGCTTCCTTCCGAAAATCCACCGCCTTGCCTTTGGGTGCCTCTGTTTGCACTTTGCTTTGATCTCTGAACATTACACCAAATTCCAGACTGCTTCTGTTCCACATCAAGAACACTTTGAACAAATTTCCCACTGATGGTCGGTCGGCTACCATAGGTGGTTGTCGTCACTGTATGTGGCTGTCGGCCACCCTTTCCCTGGAATTCTCTTTTTTGCTGCAATGGAGAGCAAACAGAGGCAAAGCAGTGTATTCTCAAACAATATATATACTATTACCCTCCTTATCATTTCTCAAGCTCAAAGGAGTGTAATTCTTGGCTCTCAAGCCACCAACCAAGCATTTTCAATGCATGATAGCCAAAGAGTCAAGTTTGTACAAAGTTAATCAATGCACAAATAAGACTCTAAGTGCCACCACCCTATCATGCATGATCAAGGGTGTCGGCGACCAAGAAACGTGACACGTTTCATCACTTTGAGTATGAAACGTCCCATATTTCTTGTGCTTGGATTAACGTCCAATCCAAACACATGCAATGCAACACAAATGCTTATCTTGTTCATGTTTTACTTTGCTCATTTTGTTTACACATTTTACATTACCGATTAATCCTTTAATCGATTAAGTCCAATGTGAAAGTCCTCTAATTGGAAAGATGGCCTAAGCCACAAGAGCCTTGAGCATGAAAGAGGCCTCATGCTGTTGGTTAGAAGGAACCCTCAAGAGAGGATTAAAACCATTAGGCATGAGAGCCTCAACTTCACACTCAAGCCAACAAGGGGCTCAAGACCACTTTTCAAAACAAATTGAAAAGTGAAGAATAAAAGGAGGTTGTAGAATTTTCAATGTTGAAATGGCATGAAAAATAGTGCTACAACATGCAAGCAACACATGTACAACATGTTCAAAAGCCAAAAGCATTAAACTAGTGAAGAGCACTACACTAGAGGCATACAATATCAAGCTCAAACGACCAAACCAGCTCAAAACAGAGCTAAAACATGCCAAATCAGAAGCTAAAATATGTTGAGATTGAAGCATAGAAGGCAAGAAAAACATACTCACATGTTAGGCTACAAACAAGGCTTAAGGCACTACTCTCAAAAGCAATGAAAGAGTGAAATAAGTGAGAGTGTGACAGAGGTATATGCACTGAAATCACATGCTAAATGATGCTACAACATACAAGCAACACATGCACAACATGTTAGAAACCTCAAAACATTAAGCTAGTGAGGGTATTTGCACTACAACCATGCAAGGCAAGGCTCATATGACCAAGACAGCTCAAAATAGAGCTAAATCATGGCAAATTAGTAGCTAAAGCATGCCGAGATCAAGTCATAAAAAGGTAGAAAAACATGCTCACATGCTAGGCCATCTACACTTGCAAACAAGACACAAGGAGGGGAGGCCACCCCTTCCTATTTTGGACCTCAAAACCAAGTTTTTACCACTGAAATTCCCCTGGAATTCAGTGGTTTAAAGAGCCAAAAAGCTGGACTTTAGTATGTTAAAAGATGATGCAAGAAGCTCACAAGCTAAGGAATAAAAGGGAGAGATAATCCCCTAACACAAAATAGGCTCAAACCAACATGTTAAGGCCTAAAAATCAGAGTTTTTTGTAGTTGAAAACCAGGCCAAAAATAGTGTAAAAAGATGGCAAAGCAAGTAACTAGAACAAAGCTTACAAGGTAAAGTCTTATACCTTTGAAGCACAGCAACAAATAGCAATAATTTTGAGCTAAAACCAGCCTTAAGAACTTAAACAAGGCCTCCAAGAACCTCAGCTCCAAGGTGAAGGTGTTTGGTCAAGGGTCTTAGTGCAAATGTGTAGAGAATTCTCACTTTTAAGCACAAAATAGGAAGAGAGAGAGGATTCTAGAGAGAAAGAGAGGAAATTTACTCACAAATTTTTGTAACCCCTCAAATGGGGGAGAGACCCCCCATTATATAGAAAACAAGCCAAAGACTTGCCTTCATCCCCCCATACACGTGTATGGAGATGAGCATCAGTGAACAACAGCTGGCACAGCTTGCAAATAAATATCTGAAAAAGGAGAAAAATGGTCGTCGGCCATCAGTGTGGCCGACCGGCCACCACTGATGGCCGGCAGGCACAAGCCATGGCCGATGGACATTGGGGATAGCCGACAAGCCACCCTCTCCTCCAGATTCAAAGCAACAAGCTCTTGGTCCACAACCAAGCACAAAACAGACAAGATTAGAGGCTTCAAGACACGGCGCTCAGCCGAGACCTTCAGAGACTCAAAACGAACATGAGCGAGCACAATCATTGGGTGGTCAAACGATGACGTCCAAGTCTTGAGGACGGTTAAAAATGAGGTGTCTACAGGCATGTTGCTATACCAACTCATCTGGAGCCTGCTCTGGAAGAGAATCAAAATGCTTGGCCAGCCACCTCACCCTAAGTCTACCTGCCTGTAAGTCTGCAGGTGTAGGTGCTACTCCCAATAGCTCACCACATAGAGCTACCCACTGGTCCCTTGTAAATGATGGGTCAATACCAGTAACTGCTCGCCCGTCAATCCGTAGACCATATAGGACAGATACGTCCTGCAATATGACCGTGGCCTCTCCGATCGGGAAATGGAATGTATGAGTCTCTGTGCGCCACCTCTCGGCCAGAGTAGTGATGAGTGGGTGGTCCAGTCTAATATGACCGATACTGTAGACACCATAGAATCCTGCGCGTAGTATATATTGCAGGACTCTATAGTCCAACGGATGCTCCCACAGGCCAGAATCTGGCCGGCGGCATGTCAACACTATACGTGCCTCCTCTTGCATAACAGAATGACTAGTTTAAATAATAGCATTATCACATAAGATAAAACAAAATGAAGGGTATTTTAATTGTAAGCGTAAAGTCCAACAAACGTTATTGCATACCAGATGCTCCCATATACTGTCGGCCCGATGTGGATGAATGAGAAGTGGGACCTCCTCAAGTAGATGTGCCATAAAGCCTATACAAGTGAAATACTAGATCATAAAAATAAAACTCTCATTTAATCATAACAAAAAAACTATAATTATTCCATAAATTACGATTTGTAAAAGGAAAGTATACTCAGCTATTTCAAAATTTAAATTTGTGTGATACTATATATGGAAGCAATTCACTAAAATGTAATTAATTTTTATTTCAAAAAACTCCATTGGTTAACTATAATTTAACTATAACAATTAAACTCTAATTATTTCATACATGACGACTTCTAAAAAAAAATGTGCTTAGTTATTTTAAAATTACAAATTTGTGTGCCACTAATATGGAAGTAATTCACTAAAATCTAATTATAATCATAAAAAAAAACTCTAATTACTCCATAATTTATGATTTTTAAAAATATATATATATATATATTTCTACTTTAAGATTTAAAATTATGTGTCATTAAATATGATAAACAATTCAACAGAACCTACCGTTATCTATGCTATAACTAATATAGAAATCTTTTTCAAAATAATTTTAGGGCCTCAGTTACATAAGCTTAATAATTACTATGAACATAGTGTAGTAACATGTGGATAGTTTTCCTACATAAATATTTGCCAAAAAATTGAATGAGAAAATTTTGTTTCAAAAATAGGTTAATGATTACATTTATGGCATATTTGACAAAACTTAATTATTGATTTTGTAATGCTAAAAGTTTCAATAAAGTATAAAATTTTTAAATTACATAAATTTATTCATAAATTGTAAATGTGAAAAATGCTTGGAGCATTTAAAAATAGGGTTTTTTATTGATAAATCCCATTTAGAGGTGTTTTAACCCAATAAGTCCACCAAGGAAAATTATAACCTAATTAGTCCCATGTATTTATACTTTTATTCCATGAGGTCCTTTTTTCCTAATTTATATTATTTGTTGGACTATTATACTCTTATGTCTATTTGTTGATATATATTATATACAAAATAACATACATATTTCCTTCTGTTTTTGTTGTGGTAGGATTTCGTTCCTATAAGAGAGAAGACGACGGCACATAGTTCGCGGTAGTGTTTCATTGCGATATGGTTTCATTCCTGTAGAAGAGAAAATGACGATTCAGAGTTTATGCTCTGTTTTTTTTTTTTTTTTTTTTTTTTTTTTTTGATTTCAGCCAGAAATCAAAGGAAGAGAAAAGGATTTGAATCAAAGAAACAGGGGTAATGGCTTACAAACTTGTTCAGTAGATTGACTAAAACCCACATTCAACTGGATTGAATCAAAGGGAAAGATGAGATGGTTTTGAATACTTGTTCTTCGAAGGTGGGTTTAATTTGATTTGGATTGGTGGAATGGTGAAATTACACGGGTTGTTAAAGCTGAAGTGTGGGTGATAATTTTTTGTTTTCAGAGAGATTGAGTTTTTTTTTTTTTTTTGTATTTATAGTTCTATTGCTGCCATTATTTTTGGTTTTTCTGTCAATCAATGTGAATGTTCACATTTCATGTTGTTTGGAAGCTTAAGAAATAAGTGTTAGAATTGTGAAGAATGAGGTTTCTGATACGGTAATGTAGCTTTCTTTATAAAGAGATGAGGAGTGTTTGGTTTGATTTGGATTACTGTAATGGTGGAATTGTAAGAGGTGTTAATAATAGTGATAATGATGAAGATGGAGACGAAAATTATGAAGATACAGAGGAGGATTTGTGTGATGGTTTTTTTTATTTTTGAGAGATTGAGATTTTTGAATTTAGAGAAGACGAATACTGTGCTCTGTTTGATTATATTGTCTTAAGGTTAGTATGTAATGGATGCATGTCATTTGTGATTGGATTTATATGAAGTGTTGTATGCTCTGTTTTTTGCTTCCAATTTCATTTTCTAGAATTGATGGACATGCAAGTTTTTTTTGGTTGTATGGGGTTATGGATTTTGGCTGGTTATGTGGTTGAGTTATGGCTCTGTTTTTTTGAATGTGGTGAATATTCACATCGCATTAAGAATGTGAATGTATATGAATGATTGTATGATCTATTTCTTGCTTTCAACATCATTATCTAAATTAAATTTTGGTTGGTTATATGAGGATATGGGTTTTTCCTGGTCATGTATATTGTGAGGCATGCATGTGTGTGATGTGAATATTTACATTCTTGTTACCATTGACAGTATCAAAGTAGTTAACATGAATATTTATATCACTGTAACCATTCACATTACCAACACATTACCAAATCATTTATGTGAATATTTAGATTTGTATTATGAATTGTCATTGTGAGTGTTTTTTGCTAGCAAAATGGGATGTTGTTGTGTATATTATGCATGGGCGCGGTGTGAATATTGACATGTCTGTTACCATTTACAACATGAAAACATATGATGTGAATATTCACATCATCTGCAATATGCTATTTGATGTGAATATTCACATTCTTGTTACCACTGACAACATCAAAGTAGTTAACATGAATATTTATATCATTGTAACGATTCACATTACCAAATCATTTGATGTGAATATTCAGATTTGTATTACGAATTGTCATTGTGAGCGTTTTCTGATAGCAAAACGGGATGTTGTTATGTATATTATGATGTATGCATGGGCGCGGTGTGAATGTTGACATACCTGTTACCATTTACAACATAAAAGCATATGATGTGAATATTCATATCATCTGTAACTATTAACATCATCAAATTATTTGCTGCGAATATTCACTTATGTGTTAAGAAATATGAAATTCACACCAGTTACATTGTGTTACAATAATATTTTAAGTAATATTCACATCCATGTGAATGATCAACACGAAATAGGCCTCAAAATGCATATACATATATTGAATGAAAAATTGGAGTACAAGCATTGATACAGAATTGATTTACACTTAAGCTAGTCTGCTCCAATATGTCAAAACTATTGATACTAAATTGTCTTCAATGTGGATAACAATTATAGATAACAATTACAGGTGGACACCCCCCACCTATAGGTTTTCATATTGCACTGTCTTTGTGTGATTCAAAAAATGTGTACAATGAGTCTCTTATTTGACACCATTCAAAGCGATTAAAGCTGTCAACAAGTTCCTCCCGGTATACATGCGCCCTGATGATGTAACACACTGCGGGCCCGCAATCCACCCTGAAAATGCAAAGTTGTTATTGTTAGAATTTGAAATTTAGGTGTGTATAATGGTTGTGGAAGATGTGTACAAATTGATGTAAGGCTTACCATTGGTTTGTAGTCATTATCAATATCTAACAATCTGATGTAAATATTGACATTGTGTACAATAAAATTCAGATTGAACCAAAAAAGGGTTGACAACCATTCAAGATTAGGGGCTTTTCATCAACAAGCAACAATACTAACAACTTTGTTAATATCTACATCATATTCCATTGATAACAGGAGGTGAATATTGACATTGATGTTAGAATGTGAATATTGGCATTATGTTCAGAATGTAATTATTTCATCACCATCAACAACCAACAACATTAACAAATCTGACATTGACACAAGGGAGGAGATAGGGAGTGTATTACAAAAGAGTGTATTACACATGACAATTTAAGACAAACAAGTCATTACCTATAGCAGTCTGATGTAAATATTGACATTATGTATAATGAGATACACATTGAACCAAAAGAGAGTTGACAACCATCCAAGATTAGGAGCTCTAATTGCTTTATAACCATTAACACACAATAATACCAACAACTCTGTAATATTTACATCATATTCCATTGATATTAGAAGTTGAATATCTACATTATATTGATAATGTGAATATTGACATTGAAGTAGATATTTACATCAATGTCAATATTTACACCATATTCACATCATATTTGATCACCTTTTAAATATTATACAGATTATGTATAATGGAATACACATTGAACCAAAAAAAAAGTTGATAACCATTCAAGATTAGGGGCTCTAATTGGTTTATAACCATCAACACGCAACAATACCAACAATTCTGTAAATATTTACATCATATTCCATTAATGTTAGAAATTGAATATCTACATTATATTCATAATGTGAATATTGACATTGAAGTGAATATTGACATTGAAGTAAATATTTACATCAATGTCAATATTTACACCATATTCACATCATATTTGATCATCCTTTAAATATTGTATAGATTATGCGTAATGGAATAGACATTGAATCAAAAGAAAGTTGACAATCATCCAAGATTAGGAGCTCTAATTGGTTTATAACCATCAATACGCAACAATACCAACAACTCTGTAAATATTTACATCATATTCCATTGATGTAAGAAGTTGAATATTTACATTATATTCATAATGTGAATATTGACATTGAAGTAAATATTTACATCAATGTCAATATTTACACCATATTCACATCATATTTGATCACCCTTTAAATATTGTATAGATTATGTATAATGGAATAGACATTGAATCAAAAGAGAGTTGACAATCATCCAAGATTAGGAGCTCTAATTGGTTTATAACCATCAACACGCAACAATACCAACAGCTCTGTCATATTCCATTGATGTTAGAAGTTGAATATCTACATTATATTCATAATGTGAATATTGACATTGAAATTAGAGATGTGAATATTCACATTACTGCTAGGGTACAAATAGGAGTGAGACAACACCAATATATGTTGATTTTTCATATTGACACAAACAAAATTTCACAACATAAAGGAAACAACACATGTGAAATAGCTAGCCTTAGAATGTGAATGTTCACATTGATTGTTACTCAATAACAGATAATCAACAAACAACACAAACATTGATTGTTACTCACATTACTGCTAGGGTACAAATAGGAGTGAGACAACACCAATATATGTTGATTTTTCATATTGACACGAACAAAATTTCACAACATAAAGGAAACAACACATGTGAAATGGCTAGCCTCAGAATGTGAATGTTCACATTGATTGTTACACAAACATTTGAGACTACGAAACTGAGAATAAAGCAGATAATCAACAAACAACACAACAAACATCATAATGTAAATTTATAAAATGGCTAGCCTCAGAATGTGAATGTTCACATTGATTGTTACTCAATCACAAGAGAAACAATAAGATGTTATTATTTACAACATGCCTACAAGAATTCACATTGAACTAAAACAACGTTGACAACCATCCAAAATTAAGGTTGTAATTATTTGATCACCATGAATAACCAACAACACCAACAAGTCCGACATTGACATAAGGAGGGAGATACAACATACACCATAATGTAAATTCATAAAATGGCTACCCTCAGAATGTGAATGTTCACATTGGTTGTTACTCAATAATAAGAGAAACAATAAGATGTTATTATTTATAACATACCTACAAGAATTCACATTGAACTAAAATAGGGTTGGCAACCATAAAAAATTGGGCATCAACACCAACAAAAACAATGTAAGTTTATCCAGTAATGAACAGTAATGTGAATGTTCACATCATCTATGTTTGCAAAATCAATTCCGAAAACAACAACAGTTATAGGGCAATGTAAATGTTTATATGGGTGATCACATTATGTTATAATTGGCTGAAAAACAAAGGGTGGAACCAACAACACCAAACAACACCCAACAACACCAACAAGTCTGACATTGATGTCACAATGTGAATGTTTACATCATATTCCATCACATTGTTGAATGAAGATTGGGGGTTCTATGGACATCAACAATCAACAATATCAACAGTGACAGTAATGTGAACATTCACATCATTATACACTGATGTGAATGTTCACATCAGTGTCTACTAATGTAAGTTTATCCAGTAATGAACAGTAATGTGAATGTTCACATCATCTATGTTTGCAAAATCAATTCCGAAAACAACAACAGTTAAAGGGCAATGTAAATGTTTACATGGGTGATCACATTATGTTATAATTGGCTGAAAAACAAAGGGTGGAACCAACAGCACCAAACAACACCCAACAACACCAACAAGTCTGACATTGATGTCACAATGTGAATGTTTACATCATATTCCATTACATTGTTGAGTGAAGATTGGAGATTCTATGAATATCAACAATCAACAATATCAACAGTGATAGTAATGTGAACATTCACATCATTATACACTGATGTGAATGTTCACATCAGTATCTACTAATATAAGTTTATCCAGTAATGAACAGTAATGTGAATGTTTACATCATCTATGTTTGCAATAACAGATATAATATGAAGTTCACACATTGAATGAATAAGATCATATACTATGAAGCTCACTACTGTAGAAGTTCATATTGATGAAATGGGTATAGGAGATTCACATGATTAAAACATACAACAACAACAACAACAACAACATCTGAAATAATTGGCTTGGCCCAACATTTTTCATTCCCATGTAAATGTTCACAGCTTTTGACAACACAACGTAATTGCCACTGCATTATTTTTGGGTGAACAAAACCATATACTTGGAGATTGGGATTGAGGGGTTCACATTAACAATTAGGGCATGAACAATAAAAATATGAAATTCCACATATTGTATGAATAGAAACAGGGGATATTGGAAGTTCACAATGGTGTAATTTGAACAAGAGATTTAGGGTTTACATACAAGATTGATGAGATTACTTACTCTTTTTCCATATTGACGGTTTGGTTGTCACAAATGGTCATCGGTGATGATTTTGACGAAGATGGAACTTCAGGATGTTCACCAATGGTGATTTCCACGTTTCCGTAGACAGATGGTGGAGGTATGACGAAGCCGACGATGAGACGTTGCGACGATGGAACAATGAGATACGTATGAGTGTGAGACGATATGGAATACGATTTTGGGTTTTCGGAAGGGTGGAGATATTGTGTGTGATTTTCTGCAAAAAAAGAGAGGGGAAGAGGGACAGTTATTTGATTCAAAAAGAAAGGGGAAGAGGAGAAGGGTGTTTTGGTCTTCTAATATGAAATAGGACCTGATGGAATAGTAGAAAACAATATGGGGTTTATGGAATAGGATTCTTAGAGAATGGACTTTTTAAAAAAGCTCCCTTAAAAATATTAAATTTATTCATAAATATTAAATTTTCAAATAGTAGAAGAACTATTTGATTAAGTACAGAATTTTGTAATACACATTTTCAATCAAGTACACAATAAAAAACTTAGGCCTATGTGCTACAATTAAATTTTTTTGCATATATATCTAGTTTAATTTATTTGCTTAGTATATTAGTTGTAAATTTTTTTTTTAATATAAAACAATTACAATATATAAAGAATTAAAAATTAAAAATGATCTATTTAGAGTTCAAATAAAAAAAATGACTTTAGGGTTTGCAAAATGTTCAATTGGTTTAACCTCTAAAACATTAGTAAATATAATTAATTAATAGTTTAACATGGGGTCATTTACATTACAAGCTAAAAATTCACATGGGCTGTCCAATTACAATCTCACAATTAAAAAGCGCAACCATTTTACAATTTCACAATTCACGAAACTCATGTAAGCATTACATAGTCTTCATCGACCAAGCCGCGCCAGACATGTTCGCCTGTCATAACCTGTCTGCTGGCACTCACTGCAACGAGCGGTCAAATGCCTATGTGATATATCTATCTAATTCGGAATACGGGACATAGATTTACGATCCCGTTTTACTTCTCGCAGACGAAGTACATTAGGCATTAAGGTTCACTGCGGATCATCCCAATAATCTTGATGCGGTATTGGATCGAATTTAGTTTCCCAAACCCTCATGTATATAGGAAGCCTATATACTGGATCAACGTACTTGAATGGATTGTCACCATATTCAGACATAACAGCGAGCATATGGGAACATGGATAGTGTCTTATCTCGTATTTGCTACAATTGCACGTGGGTTGATTCATGCGCACAATCTATGTATTGTGACCTCGTCCATGGCGAAAAGATGTTTGCACTTCAAATACGTGGTGGGGCCTATCAGACAATATTGATAGAAACTAATCAAGTTCATGTTTTTAGGTGTAATTAACTTCACAACATAATAAGCACAATTTAGTTTACATTACAAATTAACCTGTCGTACGATATCAACTGGAAAGTGTTTCCCCTTGCGATGCCCTCCTCGATAGTTTTTTGCATCTCTCTAGGGTATTGGAACTCATTCCGTGCATCTATTTCTGCTTGGGCTCCCATCTCGTCAAAATATTTTACGAGTCGTCGAAATATAAACTCAACCATAGCTGAGATAGGTAAGTTCCTTGCACCTTTCAAGACACTGTTAAAGCACTCTGCATCATTGCTGGTCAATACCCCCCCACCGATATCCACCATTATACGCAAGGGCCCACTCCACAGGATTCATCTTGCGGACCTAATCGATGGCATCTTGGCTAATAGCCTGTATCTGTTTTAAGTAAGCATTATACTTTCGTCGTTGATGAGCACTCCCTACTTTCCATAGAAGTTGTTTCAGCTCCTTGTTTTTAAACTTTGTGTTACAGTTACTACAAACATGTCGAAGGCAGTGCCGATGATATCCAACAAATTGGAGCGAGGGATTCAACCAATATCGCCTCACAGCAGCTAAAATACTCTCAGCTTGATCAGATATCAAAGTCACTCCTTGTTGGTCCATGACAATATGTTCCATGATATTTGAAATGAAGAACGACCAAGACTCCAAACTCTCCTTGTCGACAATAGCGAATGCAAGCGGTAATATTTTGCCATTGGCAGTGACGATTGTTGCTACAAGCAACACACCAGTGTATTTGCCGTATAAGAATATACCATCTATGGTTATAACAGGCCTACAATATGTGAATCCATCGATGACGGGTTTGAAAAACCAGAAAACAAAGTGGAAGACGGGCATAGTGGTTATACCTCCGGTATATCTATGCTTCTATTGAATGATGGTGCCAGGATTAGATGTCTGTAATGCATGCATGAATGTAGGCAACTACCTATATGATTTATCCCAATCCCCAAATACCATTCTAATTGCCTTTGTCCTTGCATGTCACGCCTTCTTGTATGATATACTGTAGTTCATGGTCTTTTTGATATCTTCGATGACATTCTTAATTGGCATATGAGGTTCATTCTGCATACGACAATCAAATATGAGTTGGATTATTTGGGTGTGAACACTATAAACAAACATATATATATATGTAAATTTATTTTTTATACTCACCATAACTTGTCCCAAAAGATGAGAAGCAATGTAACTGGAGTCAATATTAGTGTGGTCCATTTTCATTCGTGGGTATAAACAATGGTGAGGACCCATGTACTACTTTATTTCAAAAAGACCATGTTTCTTATTAAGAGATGCACGCAACCACCAACTGCAATCATGCTTTCAAGCAGACACCCAAAGGTCTCGCTTGGAGGTTACGACCTTATACTCTCGATTATTTATTGCGTGATACAATTTCACAGCATGTACAAGTTGCTTCTTATCGATGAAAACCATCCCTTTGTCCAACTCTGAATTTTCAGCGTTCCAGATTCGGTTACGGGAACGACATCACGACTACTCATGTCAAAATTACCACCCATGTAAATGTTCTTATAGAAAGGGATTTCAGGTCTAGGTGGAATGGGGACATTTTCAGGGTCAACAGGGCCGTCGGCATTATCTTCTTCATCATCATCATCTGATCCGGCCAATAAATTTTCTTTATCACACATTTCATTTCATCATCGTCTAGGGCGACATCAGGACCATACATGTCATTGTCAGCAATATTGTCAGCAAACTGCACATAGTTCACCGTTTCCACCATATTCCCAACAACTTCAACTGGAGTGGTATGATGGCTGCAAGTGGGCACATCTTCTGTGTTATTGTGAAATTCATAATCATATCCACCACGTGAACTTGATTCCACACCATGGCCCTCAAATGTCTGTTGTGTGTAGCCCACTGCATAACATTGATATGATACATACATAGGAGACCGAAATGCTGTCATGTCAATCCCCTAAAGGGACGAGAATCCATCTGTGTCATATTCGGGACATTGTGTACAACCTCTTTATCAATGTACACTTCCAAACAATTTGGTGGTTGGAAACTTGCACCTATACTTAATACAGTGTTCAACGTCTCATCGTCATTGATCGGTAATATCTTGTATTTGCTGATTGCTTGCCACTGGCGATAAGGATATCTACATTTGAAGTTCAATCGAACACTTTTGCCATAACTTGCCACCTTGGACATGAACATCTCCTCTAAATTGTTAAGCGTGGTGCCAAGTTGCACCCCATATATCCCTTTTGGCTCAGCATCATATGACACATCTTCATCGGGATCCGGAATTATGTTTTCCCCTCAATAGAAGATAATTGGAACACTCTCCATATACTTGCTTCAATGAAACAAAAAACATTAAAATATCAACAATATACTTATATTGGATTTTACTTCAAAAAGAAATATATGGATTTTAACTCATTCAATTACAATTACTTGTGAGTCAAGAACTTTATTTAAATAATCAGCAATTGTAATCCAACAATCATTATTGATTTTTTAATTAAAATACGAGTTAAAATAATTATTATGTTTTGGATTTTTTAGCTTTTTTCAGAAAAAAGCTTACAACACATAAAGAATGTTGGTTTGTTTTGACATAACTATCTATAGAACTTCTGTGTTCTGCTTTTTTCATTATTTATTACTATTAACATCATGCTCTTGTGCACGATAAGTGTAAATTTTTCTTTTTCCATGTTTCTTCTTCTTTATTTTGGTAATATTTCAATGTTGATTTGATTTTTTTAAATTAACATGCTTTTATTTTTGTGTTGGTTATTTGAATTTGTTTAGGCAGACACTTGGTGGGAGGAAGTTATGGGAGTCAAAGACAACAGGAAATGGAGGCATGACAAGTTTGAGGAGATGACTCTCCAAGAAAGGCACTATGAAAAGGTGAGGGTTTCATTGAGCTATCTGGTTGATGAATGTGGCTCATATCATAAGTGACATTTTCCTACAAAAATCAGCCCTCTCATTTTTGTCATTTTATATTTTCCAAGGTACAAGGAACTCTAGAGGTCAAACATTACTTCAAGACCACTAAATGTATAATGGTATGGAATGATATACCATAGAATGTGAAACATTACTTCAAGACCACTAATTAAGAAAGGATGGAATGCAATTATAGTTGTTAAAATATGAGTTTTGTACTATTTTGATGTTTTAAGTTTTAATTTTATCAATTTCATCTCATAATATTTTCAAGTTCAGTCAAATGAATTGGTTTAATATCAAACAAACAGTTTAAGTTATTAACAGAATGATACTAAATTGCATATTCAGTAGGTACACTATAGCGACCCTGGTTTTGACCCGTCTCTTGTGGTGTTTCGGACTCGGGTTTGTATGGTTTGGAGGGTGGTTTATGTCTTGCTTCCCTTGTCTTTCCCTTAATGTTGGTTATTGGGTTGTAGTTGTGTGTTTGGAACAGATTGGTTACTTGCTTTTCCAAAACTTTGTTGCCCAGAAATTTGCCCCTTCACTCGAGTGAGGCTTCTTGCGCTCGAGCGAGCTCTGTGAAAATGTTTCTTCGCTCGAGCGAGCACTCTTACGCTTGAGCGTGCATCTGCGTCTCTGTAAGACCTGAAGGTTGGTGTTCTTCACTCGAGCGAGCTTTCCTTCGCTCGAGTGTGCTTCTGCGTTGCAGACCTGAAGCTTTGCATTGTTCGCTCGAGCGATGCTTCTTGCGCTCAAGCGAGGCGACCTTTTTGTGTCTGGTCACTCGAGTGAGCATTCCTTCACTCGAGCAAGCCTGGTATACATCAGTTGACAGCAGCGCCATTTTGGCTTCATTTTTTATCTCCTTTTTACCCACAAACCCTAAATCTACAGTCTCTCTCTCTAGAAGTCACCTTCTCTCTAAGGTTTCATCTACATTCATTGTGTTCTTGACCCTGGTGTCTTGGAGAATAAGGTAGAGGGCTTCAAGAGCTTCGTGTTGATCCAAGTAAGAGTTGATTTCATCGCTTTTGGAGTTTCGATCTTGCTTGTCCGTCTTCTACACTTGAGGTAGGGATTTTCTACACTCTAGTATGGTTTTTAGCTTAGTTATTTGCTATTGTGTATGGATGATGAGATTTGGTTGTGGTTTGGGACAAATCTAAGGTTTGGGTGTAAAATGAAAATAGGGGTTTTTTTTGATAAATATGAGATAAATGAGTATGAGGCTTGAAAATAAGATCTTGGTGTACCATAATAGTTGATTTTGGGTGTATGGGTCAATATTGGAAAAAGGGAGATTTTGCCCTAATTTGATAAAAATGATTATTTTGTGTACATAATTAGAATTAACATTGAATATCTTAAATTGGATGGTTATTGATATAAATGGTGATATTCGATATGTAATATCTCACCTATGGAAGTTTTGAATAAACTATTTATTTTGTGATTGAACATCTCTTTAGAAATAATTGTATTAGGCTATCGGTGGAGGATAGCTATGATTGTTGTAGAAATTTCATGAGTATTAGGCGATTTAATGCTAATCCATCGTTGGTGTCATTGAATATGACCATGTTATAAATACATTGTATATGTATGTTTATTGGGAGGAGAAAGGGGATGTACTCCATGTATGATTATGTTATAAATACATTGTATATGTATGTATATTAGGAGGAGAAAAGGGATGTACTCCATATGCGATTATGTTTATAAATACATTGCATATGTATATTTGTTTGGGAGAAGGAAGGGGATGGACTCCATTTAAAGCAAGTTGGCCAGAGTGTCCTGGGTGAAAGACCCGAAATTTCATATATAAATGGGTGCCGGTTCCTTCGGACGAAATATCCATAAAATGGCAGGTTTGAAGTGTTTATGTGTGTTTTGCATAGTTGGAAAACCATTGAGTTGTAGTCTCATTTTGGTTGTTGAAAGATAATGAATTTAACTCATGAATTGAGTAGTGTATATAAACTGGAAATGAATTGATGGAACATGGAATAAGATTGGCCTCAGTGGCATATGGGTATGTAGGCCTTGTGGATGCTTCCACATCGGTATTGTTTATATACGTGGTATTTATACCTTTGCTAAACTTCATAAATTGTGTTAGATTATTCCTACTGGGCTGTTGGCTCACCCTATACGAGAATATCATTTTCAGGTGCAGATGAGATGTTTTCTCCAAGGCAATAGCGTGGATGGACTTTCGGGAAGCAAGGGCTTCTTATTTATGCCTTATGTGTGTATGTTTGTTATTTGTAAAATCGAGGGCTTAAGATGTAATAAGCGAGACTCAATTTGTGTAACCAAGCAATGACTTGGAAAGATGTAAGCCTACATGGCATTTAATTGATTGTTAAACAGTAAACTCTGATGTATGAAAGTATGTTGTTTCTCATATTTATTCCGCATATGAGTTATCTTTATTGTATCCTTTTTGGGGGCATTACATACACATATTTTTCATTTATTTTAAGTAGGATATATATATATATATATCCATTTTCAGATAAAAAATATAATAGATTTATCAAACAGTAGAAAGTTGCGATGAGATAAGAGTTGAGATAAGGAAAACACTTTTTTATTTTTATCCTGCCCCTAAAATAATTCTATTCCCAATATTTCAAAAGTGCAATTATATGAAGATAATTATAGTAGACCCAATGGTTAACCCAATATTAATCACTGACCATTTAATGATGTACTGGAAAATTGGCGTCACAAAAGTAATAGTCAAACCCAAATATATCATATTAAAGCAACAAATAAGTATATATTTATATGAGGTGCAATTATTTAGACAACTTTAGTGACATTTGAGCTTGTATTTGAGGCTTTGTCTTGGAATATGGGCATCTCATTGTCTCATTACGAATTTATACTTCACAGTGACTAAAGGTTCAACAAAGACAACAATCATTGACCAGAAAATATGGAACACCTCTTAGTCAATGTGGATGGGCTCTAAAATAATTCATTGTCTTCATCATTGGTGTGACCCTTCCAATTAGATATATCAAATATATACAGAATGAGCAAAATATATAAGAAAAATATTAAATATGTTCTTTTTTTTAATAAGAAAATTATTATTGAATCCGATCAACACTATATCGAGAGGTGTTAATAAAGGATTGGACTTGTATCTAGTTCACATTGTAGAATAGACAATGTAATCTAGGCATGTGAGGTTTATTATAGGTCTCACTTTAATGATTTAATTTGTTTATTTTATTTACTTTATGTGTCGTTTATTCATATAAAAATTAACTTGACCCGATAATTATAATCATATAATTTCATTATGTTTGTTTTGTAAAAGAAAAATAAAATTATCAAGTCATCAATTTTTTAAAAATAAATGTGAATTAATTTGATTTTCTTATGAATAATATATATACGAGGGCTTACAAAATAAAATTTAAAAAAATTAAATCATCAAAATGAGATCTGTGGTAAAACCTATAGTCTAGATACCACTGTTCAATTTAGACGCGATGAAAAATTTATCACACTAATTGAGAATTTTCTTATATATAATTTTAAAGTGTAAGACAAACTGTATTTTTTCCAAATCTTACAGGAGGTGGGTGCAATTTACCCAATTAACAATAATCATATAGAATCAATGTATTGGCACAAACATAATTATGGGTTGATTAAATCAATGCATTATTTAGACATAAAATATTATTCAAATTTAGCTGGTGTTTGATAAAAATGAAAATTAAATACTGAAAATTAGTAGTTAAAACTGCAAAATTAGTAGTTAAAATTATTTAAAATTTATTATTAAATACTGAAAATTAGTAGTTAAAATTATTTAAAATTTAAAATTTATTATTTTCAAATTGTAGTTAAAATTATTTTCGTATGTTGTTTTTAAGCCAAATTATGATAATACCAAATTTTTAAAATAATATTTCTTTTTCTTTCTTGTTGTGTTTTACTTTTTAGTGTAAAAGATGTTTATTGTTGGAGTAATATTGTCAAGTTATGTCATTTTGATTATATTTTGCATGAAAAATTATGTGTAATGAAAAATGTATAACCTTTTAAACATCTTAACAGATGACCTAAAAATACACATTAATAAAACTCGTAAAGAAATCCTATTTCGTTTCTTTCCCTAACAAATTCTAACCACTCTTTCTTTTGTATGCTCTTTAGGGAGGAAAGGGTGGTATTTTGACATTCCTCCCCCCCTCTATTTTTTCTCCTGTTGTTTCTATCACCATACTAGCCACTATCGCTCTTGTTGCCTCCATCATTGGCTTACCACTAAGGAAGCTTTCAGGCTTTGACTCAGATTTAATTCATAATCGAGATTCGATATTGCTAAACGTGTTGTTATACGCTAAGCAACCATCTCAGATCCAAAATATTTTATTTTGTAATGTAGATGCGGGAATTAAAGTATCAAAGCTATCAGTTGTGACAATGACCACATCATTAAGGTGATTGGTATTATTTATTTGGTGATGATCGTTTTGTTTTTTGTTTTTTATTTTTGTTTTGTGTTGCAATAATCTCTCTCTCTATAGAGGTCTCTACATGGAGTTTTTTTTACTCCCTATGTGGAGACTCGTATCTTTTCTGCGTGAAGATTCTTTTTCTCCATTTAGGATTTATTTTATATTTTGTACTCAGGTTTATTTATTAGATGACTTATTGTTAGATGTATAATATATTAAATCTTGTGTTTTCTCATAAAAAAATAAATATAAAAATAAAAAATTAAGACTTGTACCAAAATTTAAATTTGATATTGTAATTTTGACACAAATAGATATGCTATGTATTCTATTATATAAATTAAAGATGTCACATTTAAAAATAAAATCAAAGGAAAAAAAAAAAAGGAACGCTTCCTGCATACAATCACTATCACATTTAATATTTGCTAAATGATTTTTTTCTTATTAATCAAACCGACTAACATTGTTAAATAATTCTTTTTATTTATCAAAAACTATCTACAAATTTAAATATAAAATTATAAATTCATAACATTTGCACCTACTTCTAAGTTACATGAATTAGGTATATTTTACATTTGTTAGAAAACTGGTATACTACAAAAAAAAAAAAAAAAAAAAAAAAAAAAAAAAAAAAAAAAAAAAACTTGTGACTTGTCCACTTCAAGAACTTTTACGGTAAGAGCTCATCATAGGTCCACCTATAAGAAAAATCTCAATCCAACCCATACGAACACACCACACTATTCTATTTCGTGCAGTGTACCTAAAAAATTAAATAAATTACATACAAAATTCAAATATAATAACTTAATTGAGTTTTGAATAGAGATGGTAATTTTTTCCAATATCACTTCAATGACAAAATAGGGTGGGGACGGGGAAATTCTATTTTCACACATTTAATTAATTCAGTGCATATCTTTTTAAATTTTTTTTTATTACATTTCTATCCTTCAATCAAATTACCAACACACCCCTTCTTTTCTCCCTCCCTCCCTCCCTCCCTCCCAACTTAACCCTAACCTTTGCCATTTCTGACCACCGGCAGTCACCTCCCTCCCTTCCGATCATCACCATGTTCATAGCATTCCTCTCCTCTTGCCCGGCATCCATTATATAGACTATCTCCATTATATTAATCAAAGTTTTAATTTGTGTATGGTGTAAAATGATGTGTATTGAGACAAAATTAACAGTTTTAATTTGTGTATGGTGTAAAATGAATAAATGGTATATACTAAGATAAGTAAAGATATTTAAATAGAATTACTTGTGGGGACACATTTTCCTATTCTCACCTCCATCTCCACTATACTAATCAAATATAGTTTTATATAATATATATAATTTAATTTTTTTTAAATATAATAAGACTAAAACACTTAAATATTATACTTAAAATACTCATTTTCATTTCTTTATTTTTCATTTTACATTTTTTAAGTCTCATTTTTTATAATTTATGAAAAATGCTAATAAAAGCCCTAAGGCTTATTACTATTATTATTATTTTTTATATAGATAAGCCCTAACTCTTATTGATAGTGTTGAAAAAGTGTGTAACATGTATATTAAGGCTGGTTTGGCAACTTTAAAAAAGTCAAAAAGCCAAAAAGCCAAAAAGTTAAAAAGTTATCACTATTCACCAAAAAAATATATAAAAAAATTAATATAAAAATATTAAAATATAAATCAACTTTTTGACCCATCAACGTATTGACGTCAAAGCAACTGCAGTGAAAGGAAAAAAAAATAAAAATTACATGTGTACATTCACTAAGTTAGATGGTAAAGTTGGGCCCGTGGGGGCCCACCATGGGTTCCGTTTTGATAATTTGAACCGTTCAATATGTAGAACTCGTCTAGTACTATATGTTTGTAAAAAATCACGTCTACCGGATATCGTTAACTACATGATCAAATCAGTTTTGTATAAAAAATGGATGGTGTTATAGTTAACAGTTGACAAAAAAAAAAACTAATACAATCAGATAGCAATCGATATCTAATCAACGTGATTTTGTACAAACATATAGTACTCGATGAGTTCTACACATTGAACGGTGCCGATTAAAAAACGAGACCCATGGTGGGCTCCCACGGGCCGAACAACACTGTCCAATCAAAGCCCGAAAAGGAGGCAATCTTTTCCCATCTACTCACCTAGCCGACTGTACTGCCAATCCGTACGGCCTACTACACTATTTTCTCCTACACACTTATTTATACAATTTTTTAATACACATTTTTTCATAAAAAGTCAAAAAATTAACCTAAACATCCATATTTTTCTCCTCAACTTTTTAGTCCAAAAAGACAAAAAATATACTTATTTATGACACGCCAAACAACCCCTAAAAGTGTATTGAAATGTGTAAAAATATTCTGGAATATATGGGAAGAATAATGCTTGGAACCCCCTTTTGGGAGTCACCCCCTCACCCCCTTGCCACGTGGCGGGTGGTGATTGGAGGAGCAGGAAAAAAAAGAAAAAGAAAAAGAAAAGGGGACCAATAAGAGAGAGAGGGGGTCAAAGGGAGTGGGAGGAAAAGGGGGGATGAATCATTGTTGATATGGGAAAATGTATTGGGATTATAATTTTTTTGATCTTGTTATGGGTACTTATTAACAACCCTTAGCATGACCTATAAATTATTATCTATAATATACTATATTGTCTCTCATTTTTATTAATACCGCCATCCTTAATATTATAAAAATACCTCGTCCGTATTTATCTCTCTCAATCTAATATGAGTGGATCCCTACATTGGCCTGCCCCATTATCATTCTTAATTTTGAGTCTATCATTTTAAAACAAAAAGTTTAAATTCGAAATTATGTAAAAATTGGGATCCAAAAAATTTATACATTTTATACTAAGTTCAAAATTAAAATATTCTTAATAAGCCTCACTCAAATGGAGTCCAAATCCAAAAGGTCCAAAATTATTATTTTTAATTCAGCTAGAAACCAAACAAATTTTTTTTAAAAAGAGTAATGTTTAATTAGTAATTTTGCAGTTTATTATATTATCCATTGAAAATGATATAATAGATAAGTTCATTATGTAAGTTTAATCAGTAACTTTGCAATTAAAAATATAAAAAGAGTAACATTTAAGTGAAATTTTGTTGCATTTAAATTATTGTTTTTCATATAATTTTATATTTTTAAAAATTGTGTACTAAATTTTGATAAACTATGAAGTAACAAAATCATTTATTTATTTATTTTTATCTTTTTGAGTTCTGATTCCTTAATATCTTAATCCGTATAAGCAAATTTTAGTAATTATGTTCAAACAATACTAATAAATATATATATAAAAAAAGTCTTTAAGAGAGTTTAAAAGAATTATTCATTCTCTGTTGCACTCATTTTTATACAGAATTTACAATTTTTATAAGATTCTTATTATCTGTTTTAAGAGAGTTTAAATTTTTTATTTTTTATTATTTTTGTGAACATTTGTCTGACAATCAAAAAATAAAAACCCTAGAATTCAATTGTGAATTAAAAAATAAAAAATAAAAAAACCCTAATCCTAATTTGTAAATTCAAATTCAATTGAAAACCCTAGAATTGGGTTAGGGCTAGGGTTCAATTTGCATTACAAACTTTGGGTTAGGGCTAGGGTTCAATTTGAAACCCTAGAATTGGGTTAGGGGGGCTAGGGCTAGGGCTACAGTTTATTATGTGAATTCAAAACCACAATTTCAATTCACAAACCCTATTCTACTGACATTGATATCAATTTCAATTCACAACATTTTCACAATCACAAACCCTATTCTACCAACATTTTCATCAATTCACAACATTTTCACATTCACAAACCCTTATTCTACCCACATTGTACCCACATTCACATTTTCACAAACAAAATCAACACATATAAAATTTAAACTGAGAAAGAGAGAGACAGACAGTTCACATACCAGGGAGAGAGAGAGTAGAGAACCGAGAGAAAGAGAGAGTGAGGGCAGAGAACCCACAAAGAGAGAGAGTGAGAGCAGAAGGAGAACAGCGGGAGACTGGTTCAGGGAAAAAAAAACGAAACGTATAAAAAGAGTGGTTGCAAATAAGGGGGGTGAGCCATTTTATATAACTTTTAAAAGCGTGGTTACGGCACAATTTCTTTTAAAAGCAAATTTTTTTTAAAAGCGTAGTTTTTAACCACGCTTTCTATTGAAAGCGCGATTCTGAAACATGCTTTCACTAAGGTTAAGTTTGACATCCTTTGAAAAAGTCAAAAAGTCACTATCCTATTTAAATCACATCATCTTATTTAAATCACATCACTTCTCTATCACATCACTTCAAACTCAACTCATATTTTATAAAAAATCAAAAAGTACACTTATTTAGAACATCCCAAATAACCTCTAAATATCAAAACGTTAATAGAAATAACGTTTTCTTAATTAAAAATGTATTTTGTAACTATGCTTTTATAATTTTATTCATTTTATCCGCTTGGACCAAAAATTACTGAAAACATGTTTTGAAAACACACGTCAGCTTATTCTGAAAATTTTGGCAAAACTAGGATTAGATTGGGAATAGGCTTAGTAGGTTGGCGTATTTTGGGAAAAGGCCAGTAACTCCTTGGTGATTGGATGTTGAGAGAGTGGCACAATTGAGAGCAGCGATGGCATAAAGCTGGACGCTTGGATCCACCAGCAGGCCTTCTCTCCCCGGATCCTCTGAAGTCCGTGACGTCCTCTCCTCTCAGTCTGCGAACGGCTCTCCCTGTCGTATTCTCTTAGTCGCTTCCTCTGCAGGTATATATATATATACATCCTATTGCTTTGGTTCACTTGATTATTTGATGATTTTTTTTTTTTTTATATGAAAAAACGTCTAAAAAATAGACGAAAAGAGAATTGTTGACTTTTTATTTTTATTTTTTATACTTCCGTGACTTTTTACTTTTTTAATGATGTTGACTTTTTAATTTGTTTAGTTCATCCCATACCAACCCATATGTCTTTTTGGTTGAATTTGATCGATGATTTATGCTTAATTGAAGCTATGAGGGTCTCAAAGTGCTTGTTATGTTAGGATTTGATGCGATGGACCTAGTTTCTGGGATTTAGTTCATATGTTTGTCAGTATGCATGTTGCTGAACGTTTGTATGTATGTATGTACTCTTATCTGCCAATTGAATGTTGTTAGTGGGTTAGGTTTCTTTGCAGGAATTGTTTCTTCTTATTCTTCTTGTGTGTGCGCTCGGGTTTGTTTGTTTTTAGTAAATGAGATACTTTGTACTGCTCCTCATTGTGATAGGCATTCAGATGTGATGAAACCAAATTACGAATAAAATTTCATCAAAATTATCTCCTAAAGACTCTAACCGCTTATTAATAGGCTAATGCTAACTAAGCAACCTTAAAACATAACTACCACTCTAACTATTACTACATCCGACCACCCTGTAAAGAAAACAGCTTGTTCTCAACAAAAATGACTCAAAACAACATCAACAAAATGATACAAAACAATGACACTTGTGGACTTGCAATGGTGAATAAGACAATGGGGTTGAAAGTGAAAATGAGTTCTCGTTTATGCACATCCATGCAACTATGGTTAGGTGTGAAGAAGCCACCCATTTGGCATGCCTCCTATCAAATAAGTTGTCATCAAAATAGCTCCTTTCTTGAATGTAGCCTTCATCCATGAAATCTTCAAGATGGATCGTGATTTCATCGCCTTCTATTGGTAATAGGGCTGTAAACAAGCTGAGCCGAGGCGAGCTGAGTTTTTTAGTGTTTAGGCTTGTTTATTAAAAATTAGTAGAGCTCAAGCTCGGCTCGTCAAATATTTGATAAATTCGAGCTCGGTTCGAGTACATAAACGAGCCGTGTTTGTGCTCGAACTTGATCTTGAAAAAAAAAGTTGAACTTAAATTAATTTACTTATTAAGATACAAAAATAGAAAATTATGAACAAAATATACAAGAATCCTTATATTAATAACAAATTTCATCAATCAAATATGTAAATTTACATAAATACCAAATACAAATAGAAAAATAAAATATATCATTAAAAGTAAATATTAATTTGTTTCCTTTATGTTCACGAGCCTTATCGGGCCAAGCTTGGGACTACTCGAGCTTGGCTCGATTAATAAATGAGCCTAAAAATTGAGCTTGAGTTTGTTCATTTAATAAACAAGCTGTGCTCAAACAAGCTCTAAATGAGTCGAGCTCAAATTGTTCAAGAACAACTTGGTTTGTTTGCAGCCCTAGTTGGTAACATCCAACAAGAAACTATAGGAAACAAAGCTGGTCCGAATACGAAATCAACATAAAGTAGATTGTCTTGCTTCAGAGATAACTCAAAAGACAACCTGAGGGAAAACCTGAACACAAGATCGAATATCTTGGTCTAAGGGTAACCCGGGAGACACCTCTTGTCAACAATGATCAACATACTGACCTGTTTGTCCCACAAAAGGTGGTAAACCTTCAAAATTAGCTTCACTCATCTTTGGAAACACATCCAAAGTAAATCCAAGTTCATGGCTTTCCTCTTCAACTTCCGTTGAAGCTAGAAAAATAGTAGAAAGTGGTTGGTTACAACTGTTTCCTCTTTGAGAAGCAAGGGAAACCATCTATCTTCTTTGGGCATGAGAAAAGACTTGATCAAAACAATGCCTTCATCGTCCTCTTCAATTTCCTCACTAGTGTCAAACATTGGAATACCATCATCCCAATTTTGCTCCTTCACTTCTTTTACAACATCACATCCAATGTCTACAAAAATATCATCTTCATCACAATCCAAGGATTTATGGTCAACTTCCCCAGACTTGAAGCATTCAAAGTCCCCACTTTGGGACTTATTTTCAGCTCCCAAAACTCTGAAAATGGACTGATTGTGATCTGAAACAGAGCCCTTTTCTGTTCTGTGGTGCTGTCCACATCCAAAAGAACCACTTTGACCACCACTAATTGAGAACTGAATTTGGAAAATGTTTGGAAAGGCTGCCCAAACATAGAACCAGCTTGGTATGACTGTTTTTGAATGCGAACCGCACCTTGGTATGACTGTTTCTGAACTGGTACAGCGGCTGAAAGACCTGGTCTTGCTGCCAGTCAAAGTAGATCCTCTTGTACCAACATATGGTGAAGAACCAGCCTTCCAAGCATTAAAACTGTGTTGCTGAGATCTGAAACTACTTGAAACTCAACGTCCAGACCTTGGAGCACTTCTATTTTGTGGATTTTCACCCGACAAATTCAACATGTAGTTGATAGGTAACAATTTTTTTTTTTTTTTTGGGGTAGGTAAGTCATAAAATAAAACAATGAAATATACAAGTTTACAAAGGACATACCCCAGGCTAACCTTTCTTTTGATACTTCTTTGCCTACAAAGTTACATTTGATGCCACCACTCGTGAGGTCTTCCGTTGAACTGTTTCGATACTAATTTTACCTTCTTATCATCCGGAACATCATTGTTTCTTTTTTTTTGGGGATAAATATCATCCGGAACATCATAATACTCAAAAAATTCCCTGAACTTCGTTTAACCAATTCATCAACACTTTTGGGATATGGCTTCCATGGAATTCAGGAAGCTCATCATCGTCGATGTTGAACGCGTGTGTAGATTCAAATTTATTTGAATATACTCTACGCCATTGTGGAGCACTGAAGGAATCATCAAATTGACGTTCCTTGGGACCATTACTGCAGTAGGAAACAAGTTGCAAGTGTTGCAATCTCCCAACTAAGCTAGAAACTTGTTTACTCGACTTTTCAATCTCGTTCCTTTGATTTTGGATGCTATTGTTTGTCCGGTCATATGATTAATTTCAGTTTCTTTACCTAAATTCGTATCAAAAGCTCTTCTATGACTACCCTGTCGACCTTTACATTGTTGAGCCATTGATTCAAAATCAAGACTGGACATAATTTCTATTGAGAACGGATCAATTGCAACTGAGATCAATCTTCAGATCACAGAAACCAAAAGAGGAACTCACAAGTGAAGAACAATAACTCGCAACCACTGAGTCTGAATCTCGGTCACGATTAACACGATTGCACTCGTAAACACGCAGGCTGAAGGATCTCAATTATGTAGTCGAAGGTCAAAGTTGAATCTAGAAGATTGAAGTATACTAGCTTCTGATCAATCCCAAAATCGAAGAACCAGCTCTGTGATTGTGATTGTGTTTTTTTTTTAAAAATTTTTATTTGGGGGCCTTTTTTCATTTTTACTTCACTTTTTTAAAAAATAAAATAAAATAAAAAATCAACAAGCTTTAGGCTTCTAGATTCAGCTCGACGAGACAAACTGAAAAATTAAAAAAATTAAAAAAAACTCCAAATAAAGTCCAGAAAAGACAAAAATAAGCCAAAAATAGTGGATTTTTTGGGGGCTTATTTTGGCTTTTAATTTTTTTTTTTGGAATTTTTGGAACTTTGTTTTTCTTTTTAGATTCATCTACAGAAGATTGATCGGAAAAGTACAAAATTTTGACATAATTTTGAAAAAAGGTCACTGACGACAAAAATCTTTGGAAAAAGAGGTGGCTTTTTTAGGTGATCCCAAACAGAATTGCTTTGACGTAGGATGGTGTCTCGACACCTTTGGAAGTCCCCCTTTTTAGGGTAACTTTGAGAAATCAGATTAGCAAAAGCACAACATTTGATTTTCCTTTTGTTAGTTCTCTGCCATTCTATCTTGATTGAGTTTTCTTTTGTCCTTTTCCTTGTGTATAAGTTCAATAATCAGTAATCAATTTATTGGCATTGCACATAGTTCTTCTTTGGAAACTCCTTATAGGGGAAATTATTTCCAGGATTTTATCTGTGCGAATAATGAGCAAAACTAACTATCCTTTCTGCTTGAGCCTTCTCCTCTCGCTATTGTCCCAAATGGAGTTGTGCTTCAGTGGTATCAGACAACAATTTCCCTATTATGCATTATATTAAACTTAAAATAAGAATAATAAATTAATAAACGAGGTTGGTGGTGTTGGGGAAATTTATTGAGTATATGATAATACTATAAAAAAAATATTAACGAATTATCATAAAAATCAATAAATAGGATAATCACATATGCAAATATGTAAATTGAATATTAAGTAGAAAATCTGGCTTGTGACTATGAGAGACACATAATCATTTTCCTAAAGCTATTATTGTCTCTCCACATGAAGGTAATAATAACAAATAGTGAACAACTCTAAGATTTAACTCAAGTCACTGTGAAACCTTCCAATGTTTGCACACACTGGAAGGGTTGAAGAACCACCCTCTATGATCGAAATTGCCCATAAAATATATGAAAATAGTAGAAAATTATAAGGCTAGAGATAGAGAGAAGGAAAAAAAAAAACCGAGATTTGTGACATTGGTATGTGCAAAAATCATGGAATCCCATGGCCATATATAGACATAGTAATATCTTTTTATTTGGAACACAACTCTTGGTTTGTGACTTTTCTAAAAAAGACAAGGACTTTTTTTGGGATGTGATTATTAAATTTTATTTTGAAACATTAAATTTTTACAATCCATCACAAGTTCTAAAATTTTAATAAAATCAAGAACAAATATAAAAATATATAGAGAAGAAATATGGACAACTATTATATTGTGCGGAGTAGAAGTTTTTCAGACTTGAACCTTTTAAGTCTCACTCTGCAGAGTCAGTGAACCATGTCTTAAACTAGATCCTTCGAGTTAGAGTTCAACATGTCATACATACAATATTGATATTACACAAGGTATAATGACCATGCATTCAACTTGATTCTCACAAGAGTTTAGAGACCAACCTAATTCTTGCAATCGCTATCTCATGACAGCTTAGATGAATCCTCAAAGGATAGAAGTGATGTCTATCCTATGAGAGTATGCCCTTCTTGGACTCATCAATACTTATACCTCAAGGATGAGCAAGAGAATATGATACATACACATAGCAGATATCACATAGCAAATATCTTATTCACAGTTGGATTTTGGAAAGTTGTGTGATCTTATCAAAACACGGGTTGCCATGTGGTTCAGAGCCTCTAGTCCTTCCTTTTGTTATTCAGTTGATGATCTGGTGTTTAATTTGCAAAATGTGAAATTCTGCCTCATGCACTGAGGGCTTAACCTGTGTACTGCTGTTTCTGGGTGATTCTGCTCTGGTGCAACTGATGCAGAGGATGATCTGTTTCTGATGTGTTGTTCTGTAGTGCCTATTATGCTCAAGGCTCATGGCTGAACTGCTGCTGTGTTTGGTCTGTATCTGGTTTGTCTGATCTGAACTGCTGCTGTGTTTGGTTTAAAGTTTTGGTGGGTGGTTTGGTTGAAGGGCTGCTGCTGTGTTGGTTTATAATTTTGGTGGGCTGCTGCTGAAGGGCTGCTGGTGTATCTGATCTGATCTGCTGCTGTGTTGGTTTAAAATTTTGGTGGGTGGTTTGGGCTGTTGAAATTCATGGCAATGTAGGTCAAGGCAAATCTGCTCTATCTGTTCTGTTTTGGTGCCTAAAATGGGTTGGTGCAGGGCCTGATCTGATTGGTGCTTCAAAAGAGTGCTGTGTTGTCTGTTCTGGTTTTCCTTGTTTTCTTTTTCCTCTGTTCTGTTGGCTCGTTGGTTTCTCACCAACTAGGAGGTTGGAGCTTGTTTTAGCTCCAAGCTCCTCTTTATTGATGTAATTTTTCTTTTTCCATCAATAAAGTCTTCTTTTTGCCGATCAAAAAAAAAAAAACATAGCAAATATCTTATTATTTAGAGTGTTGGTATACAAGTCACACCAATATGAATTATTTCTACCCATTCAACCTTCTTCATGGGGTCTCCAATCACATAGGTTGGATTTTCTCCCTAGGTGACTTCTTGTGGGCTTTAGGACCATCCCCTTCAACAAACATAAGATGATTTCATAACTCGAAAACCCTTGAGGAATGCACTTGAATATTTTATTGAGATTTGAATTCCTCCATCACATTGATCATTTTTTATAATTTGGGGACTTATCTCTAATGACATACAAGGATCTAGCTTCAGAGCTAGTATAAAGGCAATTACTCATAATTTTTCTTTTATTTCTCAAGCCTTATTTTAAGTACTATCCAGATAGTATCATATCAAAACCACTTGAACCATTCTTATGGGGCTGGCCCGTCTCACACTAAAATGCTCCATCAGGAGGATCTTACCCGTGTTCAAATTCAAACCCATAGTATCACCCAAAACCACACTCTTGGCCCTCTAATCATCCCTAATTCCCAACCCCCAACCCTCAGCCCTCATATCCGCAGCCATCTCTCTCCCTCTCTCCATTCCCTTCCAGCTCATTCTGACCCCATTGAAAACTCCTCTTCGTCAATCGTTCCAGACTCAATTCTTTCCCACACCGGTAATCCTGCAACAACACCGAGGGCCACTGATAATCATTGGATTGAATCAGTTGATGGCACCTCTAAACCGTTAGTGGGTTTATCAAAAAGAAAGAGCAAAAGGAAATTTCTGCAGCATGTGCTTGGCAATGTAGCAGCTAATACGTTCAATAGAAGAGGGGGAAGGAAAAAGGGTGGTAAAGGTGCAACATTTCGTTCAGCTGCAGCAGCTATTTCACTGTCAATTTCTTCGGATGCCATTGCTAATCGGAATCGTATCATTCTTAACGAAGCTCAGGCAGTGTGGGAAATTGGGAAGCTTCTTGGATTGAAAAGTAATGAAGAAGATGTTGAAGTTGTTAGTAAGCTCCAAGAGCTCCATGATCAGAATGAATTTCAGAACGATGGAGCAAGAGGTGAGAGGAACTAATTCTTGGCACACCCAGTTTATTCATGGATTTACAATATTGTTTCCTATGAAGATTATATCTTGGAATATAAGAGGTTTAGGGAAAAGGGAGAAGAGAAGAGGAGTTAAAAACCTCAACTCTCAAAAAAAAATTGACATTCTGTTCCTTCAAGAAACAAAGATAGAAGCAATCAATAATCAGCTCATCCACTTAATTTGGCCACACAATGATCCGGGCTTCGCAGCAGTAAAGGCTGAAGGATCCTCGGGCAGGCTAATTAGTATCTGGGAAAAATCTTTATTCTCAATTTCTGAATGCATCCAGCGACCGAACTTCATACTCCTAAAAGGTACGATCTCTCCTGACTTTGATTGCATTCTGATAAATATTTATGCTCCAAATGAAGCTAGTGGAAGGAAAATTCTTTGGGATGAACTTTTGAGCCTCAGAGCTAGGTTTGACTTACCATAGTGCATTGGGGGCGATTTTAATGAAATTATTAGAATTGGGGAAAGAAAAGGTTGTTCAATAGTCTCTGCTAGCATGAAACAGTTCGGTGATATGGTGGCCAATCTAGAGCTAAGAGACTTACCCCTTCAAGGGAGATCCTTCACTTGGTCAAATAACCAAGAGACTGACAGATGGAGCAGATTAGACAGGTTTCTCCTACACTCACAATGGTTGGACAAATTCGACTTCAAACAATGGGGTCTTCAATGATTATTATCTGACCATTGCCCAATTCTCCTCATGGTGGATAATAGAGATTGGGGACCAAAGCCTTTCAGATTTCTTAACGCCTGGCTCTCCCATCCAAATTTCTTAAATGTAGTGAAAGTTGCATGGAATTCGCGGGTGGATCAAGGCTGGGCTGGGCACAGAATTTTCATGAAGCTCAAGGAAGTGAAAACAACCCTCAAGCAATGGAATAAAGAGGAGTTTGGCAATCTAAATGAAAAATTAATTCTCATTGAAAACCAACTACACTCGTTGGATCTTCTCCATGAGAATTGTTCTTTATCTGAGGAGGAGTCTTACAACAAGAGGAAACTGAAATTTGACTTCTGGAAAACCTCACGGCTGATTGAGAGCATTTGGCTTCAAAAATCAAGATAGGCTTGGTTCAAGAATGGTGATAAAAACACCAAATACTTCCACATGGTCGCAAGCACAAGGCAGAGGAAAATTTCTATTGGAAGCCTACTTATCAATGGAGCAATCGTAGAAGATCCGGAGCAGTTAAAACAAGGTGTCAAGTCTCATTTTCAGAAATTTTTTTCTGAAAAAAATGGCCTTCAAGACCTACATTCTCAGGACCTTTTGAACACTCACTTTCAGATCTGGATGCATCATTACTGGAACTACCCTTTTCAGAAACTGAGATTTGGGATGCAATTAATCATTGTGAAGGTAGTAAGGCTCCGGGTCCTGATGGATTCAATATGAAATTCATCAAAAAATGTTGGGCTTTCATAAAAGCAGATATTTGTCTCTTCCTCAATGAATTTCACCAAAACAGCAGGCTCAAGAAAGGTCTGACTTCTACTTTCTTAACACTGATTCCAAAAATTCCTAATCCATCTTCTCTATCTGACTACAGACCCATCAGTTTGATAGGCTGTATCTATAAGATTCTAGCCAAGGTTTTATCAAGGAGATTGAAATCTGTTATGCCCAAATTAATAGATGGAACTCAATCAGCTTTTGTAAAAGGTAGGCAAATATTAGATGGTATTCTCATTGCCAATGAAATTGTTGATTTCTGGAAGCACAACTCTACAGGTGGGCTCCTCCTTAAATTGGACTTTCAGAAGGCTTTCGACAGTGTCAATTGGAACTTTCTTTTCCATATGCTTCAAAAATTTGGTTTTGGTGAAAAATGGATCTCATGGATTAAAGAATGTGTGTCTTCCTCTCATATATCTGTTTTGGTAAACGGTTCTCCTTCTCAAGAATTTTCTCCTTAGAGAGGCTTAAGACAAGGTGATCCTCTTTCCCCCTTCCTCTTTAATCTTGTGGTTGAAGGACTCAACATTCTCATCCTTAGGGCCAAAAGTCTCAATCTTATCAAGGGAGTGGATATAGGTGGCTCTGGGCTGAACCTATCACATCTGCAATTTGCAGATGATACCCTCATGTTCTGTAATCTAGATTGGGATGAGTTAACAAATCTAAAAAGAATCCTCAATTGCTTCGAGTTAATCTCCGGGCTGAAGATTAATTACCACAAGTCTGTAATCTGTGGAGTTGGGTCTAATAGGGAATTCACCTCTCAAGTAGCTGATTTCTTCAATTGCAGGGTGAGAACGCTACCAATCAATTATCTTGGAATGCCTCTTGGGGCCAACCCAAAAAGAATTTCTACATGGGAGCTTATCATAGACAAAGTGAAGAAAAGATTAGCATCATGGAAAAGGAGATACCTTTCTTTTGGAGGAAGAATTACTTTGATCAAATCTGTACTATCTTCTCTCCCAATTTACTGTATGTCCATTTTTAAAATCCCCACCAAAGTGGCGAACTTAATTGATAAATATCAGAGATCCTTTTTATGGGGGGATAGTGATGATAAAAGGAAATTACATCTTCTCAACTGGGAGGCATGCTCTGTTAGCAAGCTTTTTGGAGGTTTGGGCTTTAGAAAGACTAAGGAAGGTAATGACACTCTGCCATGCAAATGGTGGTGGAGATTTGCCACTGAAAAAGGTTCCTTGTGGAGGAATGTTTTGTGTGCCAAACATAATGTGCATGAAGATTGCTGGCTACCAAATGACTTCAACTTCAGAAATTCATCTGCTATGTGGAAAAGTATCTCCTCTTTGGACAGGTATGGATCTCGATCAGTTGCATTATTTTTGGAAAATATTCAGTTCAACCTAGGCGATGGTAAAAGAATCAGATTTTGGCTTGATGCGTGGGCCTCATGTTCTCCTTTGTCCAACCTTTATCCTAGACTCTTCTATCTAGCAACAAATAAAGATTCATGCATTCATCAGTACTTGCACCAGACTGCGGATAACCAAACTCATTGGAATATCACATATAGGAGAAGTTTGAGAGTTTGGGAAGATGAATTGCATCTCGAGTTGATCAACAGACTGCCGCAACCTCTTAACATTAGTAATAATTGTGAGGATCATCTGCTATGGGCTCCTACTCCATCT
Organism: Camellia japonica; assembly: GCA_030407325.1. Lineage (NCBI taxonomy): Eukaryota > Viridiplantae > Streptophyta > Magnoliopsida > Ericales > Theaceae > Camellia > Camellia japonica. Next base: position 145,199,514 of record JAPPVO010000031.1, read on the forward strand.
GGATCCTTTTCAGTTAAATCTCTTTATGAAATTTTTGAAAGCTCTCTTCGCTTAACCCCTTTTCCAATTATGAAGATGTGGAAATCAGTAGCCCCTCCCAAAATCAAAGCATTTGGTTGGCTTGTTTGGTGGAATCGGATCGCCTCTTCAGATCTTCTTGCCCGTAGGCTCATTATTCCCGCAATCAATCATTGTGCATTTTGCGGTATTGATAATGAATCCGCATCACACTTGCTCTTGCATTGTAATCATGCTTGGAAGGTTTGGAATGAAATTTTTTGTTGGTGGGGTTCTCAATGGGTCTCCCCTATCTCTCTTCAAGGCCTGCTTTTATGGTGGTATGGTCAAAAATTCAATAATTTGGGTAGACTCATCTGGGAAGCAATTCCATTGGCGGTGCTTTGGAGCTTATGGATAGCAAGAAACAACATGATATTTAATTCTAAAGTTCCTGTATGGGAAAATATTGTGGAAAGCATCAAGATCAAAGTGGCCACATGGGTGAAGTTTTCCAGTCATTTGCCTCATTACTCAATCCATGACTTCATGCACTGTTTGAATGGATTGAAGGACCATAAGTTGTAGTTTCTTGGCTGGTTGATGTTTTTTGTTGTTTTTATTTTCTTTATTTTCAGTTTTGGTTGAGAACCTTTTGTATTGATCTTGGCTTGCATTTGATTGGGCTCAATTATAGGTGCCAACCTAGTTGGGATGTATTCTTGAGCTATGATGCAATTTAGTCAAGTCTTTCCCTTCCCTCTTTTATTAATAAAATCTTTTCTTCGCTGATCAAAAAAAAAAAAAAAGACTCCATTATAATCTGTCACATTTTGGCTTGCCAATGTGCACCTATAAGATTTTGAAGAGAAATTCTCCAACACAATTATTAGATTCTTTCTTGATGGATATGAGTCCTAACCAATATAGTTATAAAGAGAATAGAACCTCCGTATTTGCAATTTTATTGAACAATCAAGTAATGTTAGCGAAGGGTTTGTAAATATAAACTAAATAAATTATTCATGAGATTATAAACAAATAATATTGAAATTTAAATTCTGTAGTATGCCCCCACATTCAAAGAATTTTAAATTATTAGCTAACCAAATCAACGTATCAAGAAGACTCTGTATATTCATGTTTGAATGAAAAGATTTATAACCAAAGGTAACAGAAGATCAATCTATTAGTTTTGTGTAAACATTCTAATTTAATACCCTCAAGTCAATAGTTTCATAAGAGCTTTTATTATAAGCCTCACGACTTAGGCAAAACACGGTACAAAATTTATTTGGCCAAAACTCTCTCTCTCTCTCTCTCTCTCTATATATATATATATATGTATATATATATATTACACTAGGCTAAACCACTTAGCCCAATATATTGTCTAAGGTAAGCTAGCTTTCTATGAGCAGATAACTTAAGACATTGTAAAGCTAATGTATATATTCTCCACGGCGGGGGAGCGATACAGGTTCCTATTACTCACTCACTGACTTATTGACTGACTCACTCATTTGCTCCTGCTTTATAGATGCAAAATATTGAAATTTGAAAGTGATACAAGAAGAAATCAAGAACAAATTTGTGTTTATGTGAAAAAGTTTTATTAAAACAAGATTTAACATATTGTATAATTGATCAACACATTGATAATAAAATAATTTAGAGAAATATTAAAACAAAATCATACAATCAGATAATAAGAGTAAATATAAGTTTAAGATTATGTCTAATGAAATTAGTGGATGAAACTAAGGAAGGAACTAATACTAAATTAGAAATCTAGAGAGAAGCACTTGGGTGAAGAGGGTTTAAAATTTATAGCGGTGAGATTCTAACATAAATAAAGAGAGCACAATCAAAGATTAGATGGAAATCACTGAGGAAAAGAAAGGAGCTTCAAGATCCTTCAAGTAAGCACTCCTTCTATTGCGTTTCAATAAAAAAGGTAATGAGAAATTTTTTGATTGTGATGTGGAAGAAATCTCATCTGATGAGGAAGACACCTCTACTGAAAAAGAATCAGGGATGGAAGAAGTTAAAGAAGGGATCCTGAAAGTTAAAATTCCCCTGGCACTCTTAAAGAAAATCAGGTAACCATGGAGGAAGTGCCTGATTGTGAGATTAATGGGGAAAACCATAGGCTATAAACTATTTATAGCGAAAAATGATAGATCTGGGGATTGCAAGCTGACTTTGAAGCCCTAGACATTGGAAATGGGTTTTTCATATTCAAGTTTGACATGGCTGATGATTACACGAAAGTCTTCACTGGTGGCCCTCGGATAGAGATGGATCATTATGTAACGGTGAGGAAATGACAAGAAGACTTCAAACCTGATGATGTTGAAGAGGATACCACAGGGATATGGGTGCGATTCCCCAATCTACCCATTGAGTATTTACATTGAGAAAGTCCTCTATCATAGGGCAAAAGTGTTGGGAGTTCCTTTGAAGATCGACATTGATACAACCATGGTAGCAAGAGGCAAATACGCCCAAGTTTGCATCAAAATGGATATTCGGAGCCGATTTTCCATTTCTCTATAGGTAACATGGTTATCAGAATCCCGATTCGGATCTTACGATCCTATAATTTTATGATCCATTTGAGTACAATCGATCCAGATCGTGTAAAAAACTCTTTATAGGTAGGGTCTTTCGATCTTGGTAGTGGGATCTTATAGGATCATGGAATTCCGATCCAAATCCGATCCTATCTGATCCAATTTACAAGCATTGTTTTGTATTGTATGACATATTTTATTATAAATTTTATGTTTGTTGTCTAAATACCAATTTATGTGGTCAAAATAAATAATAAAAATTAAGTAGTATTGAATCAAATAGACTAAGAAAAATAAATTAGGAAACAAACATTCAAATATTGCGGCAATTTGAGAAGATTAAATAGTCGGAAAAACAATTTTAGCTTTAGCGGAGTGTAAGGAGGGTAAGATGACTGCAACTTTATCCCAATTTTTGGAGAGATTATTTTTGTGACTTGAATCCGCTCCACCAGGGATACTAACGACAAACCTTATCATTCGGTTAAGCTACTCTTTTGAGTTCTTAATCTATTTTCATATCCAACTTTGTTAAATATTTTTATTTACTTTTTATGCATTATTGTAGATTGTAAAATATTTTGTTATAGAATTCTTCTTCTTCTTTACCTTCTTTTTTGATGAAATATAGAACTTTTACCATCGAGTTTTCTATTGTATAATATTATATGTACATTTTACATGGAGTATTATATTTTTCATAATATCTTCACTTCTTTTTAATAGAATATAGGCTCATTTTGTGTATACTTTATTAGAAATATTTATTTAAATTAAAATATTATGTAATTTGTCTTTTTCGGTAGGATCTTACGATCCTCGATCCGATTCTACGATCCGATCCTATAAACACCTCCAACGATCCAACGTAGGATCCCGATTTTAACAACCTTGATAGGTAAACATACATATGAGGTTGAATATGAACACTTACACTCCCTATGTTTTTCTTGTAGCAGGGTTGGTCATTGAAGGGAGACTTGTAGCGAAAAACCGATGCCAGTGAGGACAAGAGACAATCGGAGAAGATAACTAGAAGATGGAAGTCCAAACCAGTAGTCGGCCAGACCCAAATCAAGAAGGAAAAAGGCTAGACACAAGTCCAGAGAAATATGGGCCCTGGATGACGGTTTCTAAGTAGAAAAGGAAACCAAAAGGCCTAATAATACTAAAAGGGACCAATGTCCAACAGAGCAATAGATTTGAAATCCTTAAGGAAGGGGGAGAGCAATCAAAAAGCCACAAAGCCCAACTAGGAATAGAGAAAGGAACAAGAGGCAAAGCCCAAACAAAATTGGGCTTCAGGTACAAGGTTAATAGAGCACCAAATGAGAAAAGAGAAGAGCCAGCTAGCCTTGAAAGGGCTAAGGACAAGAAAAGAGGGGAGATTAGATTGGGAATGCAAGGAATCACTGGCATGAATGTGACGCCTTAAATTTTATTATTCGAATCCATTACCATAACCCTTTAATTAAGTCCATTTCCAAGATATGAAGTAAGAATAAAATAAACTAAACAATTAAGGTTCTCTCTCTCTCGTATAGATATATAATGATGAGGTGATCAATATAATTATTCACAAGTGCCCTTAGGCTACATTTAACAATTTAAATAAAAGATAAATAAAACAAAAGGGTTTAACCCTCTTTATAGCAAATTGGCATTCCGCCTAAGGTAATAGGCCCCATGGCCAACAATCAAGGAGACTTCAAGGCTTGCACAAATCTATCACACTTCTCACTTGAAAAATAATCAACAATGTGGGACGAACACAAATGTCCAATAGGGACCCTAATCATTCTAAACAATAACAATATATGGATATATATGATCATGAATGCTACAAGTCATATTATATATGTAATGTGACTTTTTATATCCAAATATTCATACAAGAGTATATCTTTTCTTTCCTTCTTTATCATATCAAGAAAACCCCATTTTCTGGTCTTGGTAACTGACCACTTTCAATTCAAAAAAGATTTCCATAACTCATCCACAAATAATCCTTTGCATTTTCTTGCTATTCATTTACATCAAATAGTACTCACATTGTTCCGAATTCAATATCCACTTCATAACACAACTCCAACTATATTACCGATAGTCATTTTCATCAACAATTATCTCTAGAGACATACACACATTAGTGATAAAATCTCATGATAAAATAAACGACTTGTGGTCTCATCGAGCCCTACATCACCACCGTGGTCTCATCAAGCCCCACGTCTGCCTGCTTTATCGGTTGTTAGTCGGAAAGAACGCATTACCTCTATATAGTATAACTTGCTTTATCAGGTGCTAACTAGAAGGAACACATTACCTCTATATAGCACATCAACTCGCTTTACTGGTTGATAGACAGAAGGATCGCGTTACCTCTATATAGTACAATCACATTTCACACACATACATCTCAATTTCCTTTCATTCATTCTCATCTGATTACATAATTACGCAATCAACCAACAACACAAGGTTTTAGTTCAATCTATTTCACATCAATTCTAAAACAAGTAGTACCATTCTTCACCAATGACCAAGGACAAAACCTCTATGCAATAAAGACCCAACTCTTACATTGAAACAAAATAATTCTCATAGCAATTACTTATAAAATCATTATCCTTCCTTTGTCTATTTATATTCTACTCTTTCAATAATTTTGATTTCATTAATTCAATTTCTCAATAAGTTCGATATAGTCCCATTACATGACAACCCGTCCATATCAATTTCACAATATTGAATTTACAATAGTCGACACGACTCAAATAGGCATAGATTCCATCAATTTACCTCACTCTCAAATTTATTACGTAGACAACTAAGATTAAGACCTTTTTACTTAAATCACCACGAATCATACTCTAATTTCATAATAGTCTCAATGATTATGTAATTGAGACTACTATACATATTCAGTTAAAAATTAGGGCTTTTATGTTCAACCATCATAAACATGTATTACTATCTCCCAATTTCATAACTAATAACTCAAAACCCACATGTGTTTCAAAAATCTCCTATCATGTTCTTCATGCAATAAGAAAATACCATGTCTATCCTATAGTAAAGTATTAAAAAGAAGCAAGAAATCCCTACCTCAAAGAGAAAAGAGGAGAAAAGCCCAAAAATTCAACTTCGCTGGAATTTGATCTCCACCTACCAAAATGTAGCCTTTGACATGCTTGCCATTTTGGTATAAAGAATTGTTACCAAAATCTCGAAATGTGAAGTTTGGTGTAGGTTTTTAGAGAGAAAGGAGAGAAAAGAGTTTTAGATAGAGAGGTTTAAGAAAAAGTGAGTAAAGAGAGAGGATGGGTTTATATATAGTGGAAAAGAAAAAAGTGGGTTTTGGGGCCACAAATCTAGCAAAAAGGACAGCTAAAAAGTGCTGAATTTGAACAGACCGCTCGAGTGGTCAAAGTTGTGCTCAAGCAGTGAATCAATGCTTGTAGTATCTCCGACAATTTTGGAAAACAGAGCTGGAAGGGTCTATGGACTGCTTGAGCGGTCAAACTTGCGCTTGACTAACTATGCCTACAACTTAGATTTGCAAATTTTGAACTTGCATAACTCTTTTGCCACCCAAAATGAAAAAAGAAGTTTCTCTGGAAACCAAAACCTAAGTCAAAGCCAAGATTAGAGGAGGAGCAAGAAATTCAATGAGAGAATGAACAATTGTAACTTTATGGACCTGGGTTATTTAGGACCAAGATTGACTTGGACCAACATTAGGAAAGGTTGGGCTAACACTATGGTGAAATTGGACAGAGTTATGTGCAACAAGGAGTGGTGAACAAGCTTCCCGGAAGGATTTGTTCGCAATCTGCCTCGCATATATTCAAACCACTCACCTATGATGGTGTTTACTCAAGGTAAGTCTCCTTTTAATCCCACTTGCAAACCTTTCAAATTTGTAGCTGCTTGGATTTCCCATGAGGAATTCAAATCAGTGGTGGAAAATAGCTAGTCTAGTCTAGTCTTTGGGACAAAGAGGTGTTTGATAATATTTTTAGAAGGAAGAGGTAGCTACTTGGGAGGATTGAAGGAATCTAGAAATCCCAAGCAACCTTATATTCTCACTACTTTTACATGTTGGAATTGGAACTTGTTAATCAGTACAATAAAGTGCTGTACTAGGACAAACTCTTGTGGTTCCAAAAATCTAGATCTAATTGGATTACATGGAGAGAGGAACACTAAGGCTGCGTTTGGTAGAGTTTTGTAAATATGATTTGAGAGTATGAGTTGTATTTTGAGTTTGTGAGTTGTGGAATTATGATTTGAGTGTAGAAAATTTGTTTGGTTATGGTTTTTGAATAGAATGTTGAATTGTGTTTTGAATTGTATGTGGAATTGAGTTTTGAGAGTTTGATGTGACATGTGAAAGAAGAAAATTTGTTTGGTGATGAGTTTTCAAAATAATTTTCAGAACTTAATTCAACCTTTGATTGATAATCAAACACACAACTCATATATCGATATCTGTATTTTTGATCAACAGTCATAACCAAACTATTTTTAAAATATTCAAATTAAAAAATAATTTTTTTTTCAATTAATTGTTTTGAATAATTTTTTTGTCAAATAATTTTTTTTTTTAAAAAATAACTTCTATATCAATTATTTTGTGTCAATTAATTTTTCTGTGAATTCATTTTTTAGGCCTGTGCAAACATTTTGTATAATACGTTTTTAATTTTTTTCAAAAATTTTGTTGAAGTCAACAACTTTGGAGAATACATATTGATAACAATTAACATAAATCAGTGTGTTTAATATTTTTAAATACAAATCAAAACGTAAATGTTACCAAACATTTTCATTACTTTTTCATTTATTACATTTTATTAATTTAATAAAAAAACTCGTTTCTTTTTGTGCATGCATTATTGTACTTTGAATGTCACCCACCCGTGAAGTGAAGGTCATATAATTGGGGGGGAGTGATATTTGTGTATGAAATGACCAATTCGCCCCTCTTGATTTGAATGGCAGGTTGTTATGTAAGAACAAAATGAAAAGGATAATATTGTAATTTCACTTATCCAATACACCTACCCCTCCTATCCTGGGTGTCTGTTCATCACTGTGGAATAAAGGAAAAGAAAGACGATGCCAAAAACCTGCACACATGGTCAGTATACGGATGCAATTAAAAATAAGGAAAATAAAAAAAAAAATCAGTAAGAAATGAAAAGTAAATAAGAAAAAAAAATTAAAAAAAAAAAACCTTCTGGACTTTTTGAACCTCAACTTCTATATAAGATCTGAGTCTGCACCATCTTCACCATCTCATTCCAACACCTTCAGCAGCTCCATCACACTATAATATTAACTACATTCAGTGTACATATTCGTGTGAAGGAAGAGAGAAGAGGTTAGTTTGAAGCACAGTTCATATTCTTGATAGCTTGAGAGCTGAGTTGCAGGGAGGCGAATTGCAGGCGAAGAACAGCCACCAGGGACAACCGGCCGGTCATCCGGTTCAGCCACCAATTCAACCTCCGCACCCAGTTTCGCTATCTGTTGCCTATCTGTTCCTTTTTTCGCACCAACATCATACATTTTTTATACATTTTTCTTAACTTCACACCAACATCATACATTTTACTATACATTTTTCATACATTTTTCTTAACTTTTGCATACATTTTTCTTAACTTTTGCAGTCATCATGTCGAGAACAAAAAGAGCGAGACCCGAACGTGGTGAAACCTCTAACCCTGTACAACGTGAACCACAACAATAACATCATGACTATCCAACTGATGATTTTCTCACATATAATCATGAACAAGCTTATTCAAATTTCGCTAATCAACCAATTGTTACGGGGAGAAAGGTAAATCTACCTTCTCAATATGATCCACTGTTGCTTGGCAGATTGGATACAATGGGATGGTTACCTTTAACTAATTTACCACATAAGGTATATCCCCATTTTGTACATTTATTTTACGTTCACTTGACATCTGCTGAACAACAAGTGGAACCGTTCAGTCTGACTTCTTATGTGAAGGGGAAAGTAATCACACTCAACCCCCGCACTTTGGCACAAATTATTGGAGTTGAAACAGGAGATTTGCAATGCTATTTTCAAACTGAGGCTTAGTTAGCTAACATTGTTGATGATCTAACTGAGGTTTATACCACAATTTGTAAGAGCCGATTCACCGGCACTAATTTACAAGCTAGACATTTAAAACCCCACCTTCGTATTCTTCATCGATGGATAGTTAAAAATGTCACTCCTAAAAAAGGACGTTTTGATGTTGTTCCATGTTTTAATGTTTATTTGTTATATTGTTTTGAAACTAGACAAAAATTAGATTTATGCTTCATATTATTGAGAGAAATGATAGTTGCAAAACTTGGTACTCTGAGTGACCGGTCACTACCTTTTGGAGCTTTGTTAACCAAAATTTTCAGAGCGCATCATGTCAACCTTGAAGGTGAAGTAGATGTGAGAATCACTTCACCAATTTCTGAGTACACACTGACCCGAGCTGGTGGTGCTGACAACTTACTGGGCTCTATTAATTTTGAAAATGCACCAACACCTGATGAGGAAGAACCCAATGACAATGCCATGTCACCAAATGAACAACCCCAATACTGGACTGATTATTTAGCGTTGGAACAAGAACTGTACCATCAACACCTACAATGGGAACAACAAATGGCTAATCAGGTCAATACATTGGGTACTCGGTTCGATGAATTTGCCGTCGCTCAGAACTTACTAATTATCAGCTTTCATGAAGAATGGGTTCATTACTGCATGCAAACGGATCCAATTGTGCACTACACAACATGCAATCACGAGAGGGCCTTGTCTTGTAGACTTGTAATTTGGCATAGAGCGCAATATTGGGAATCGCTGCTTCAGAACACCAAATGTTCTTTCTATGACATTGCGTAACGACGAATGTCGATGGTTAAACAATTCCTTGGGTCCTGAATAATGACGGCCATGAAACTCTTGCAAGTGATAGCGTCGGGAACGAAATGGGGCAAGAAATCCAGGCATGTTCGTGAAACCAGCATCCACTAAATAATACTTCCCTACATGTAAATAATGAATGCACTGTTCTGTCAAACAGATGTACAAAAAAATAATTTCAAAAAGTGTACCGTATGTTATTTCTTGACACTCACCATTGGGTGGATGTGGGAACTGTAGATCAGCTCTTGTAATAGAGTCAACTAAAATAGCGTTGTTGTGTGCACTACCTTCCCATCCAGAATTAATAAATGTGAACATGTCGAAGTCGCAAGCTTTGAGTACATTTTGCGATACCGTAGATTTGCGACCGCGGAATGTATTTTGTCTTGAAGCAGGGACCCATGCATCCACCAATGTGCCATCGATAGCACCGACACAATCCTAATTGAAAGATATTTGTTTGACATTAAAAGCGAAACAAACTTGGATATTACTTATGCAAACGGATCCAAAAAAATATTGTCCCTCATTGTTATGTAGAACTTACAGGACAATCATTAAATTCATACCTTGAACCAGGAAAAAAACCTCCTGTCATTTAAAATTTTTTCCGGTATCTCGTCTTGGTTACGTGGTCTGATAACCGTTGATGCAAACTTGCACAATGCCCGCATAACAATTTTTATGTGCTGACAAATTGCTTCCGTGGAGTGTTGAAATCTATCTGCCAGTAGTCAATGGTGATCATTTTGTGCAAAAGTGTATAAAAAATCCCAAGCGATTCCTCCACACTGATAAGCATATGTTCAGTATCGATAAAGCCATTTTGGAGTAAGGTGTCTTTCAATAAAATGAATGTTTGTGCATCCATTTGCATAATGTCCATCATTGTTTCTGAATGGCCATTTAATAAGCTGAAGATGTAATCATCACCTTTGAATGGACAAGTTCGCTGCAGTCAGTGACTACTTGACGCGTTGATATGGTTATGCATGAAAGCAATCATCAAGAAATCTATAAAATCTTCAATAACCTCATCCTCCTCTGATGAGATCTCCATTGCATTGTTTTTTGTGTCGGATGACATATGGTTTTGTCTACATCACAGTAAAAGCATAATTATAAAATAATGTTTGACAATATCGTAACGCTTACCATTATTGGTGAAACTGAATTAAAAAGTGGCTACATCAATAGTCGGCCATAGTCATTCACCAGCATCCACTAAAATGTATATGAGAAGAAAATTTGTTTAATATATAGGCATCTTTTAATAACAAAACATATTTTTAATAAAACAGAAACTACTTAAAAGTTCAATAAAATTAAACATACGAAGAAGGAAATTAAACATACGAAGAAGGAAAAGAAAGAGCATCTCATGGAATGAAAAAAAATGATAAAAAACAAATCAGGAATCATGAAATCATCTTGCAGAACGACAAGGAGATTCGCTAACACAATCAAAACACAACTTCTTACTTCACTGCAAAGCGAGGATCATAGCTAGGCACATATGGATAGGAGTACGCATAAAAAACCTTCGCCATTCCTTGTCTTTAAACAGTGTCAGTGCCCTAACGTACTGCACCGGTGGTATGTCCCTAAGCTTTAGCAATTCATCTTGACATGCATCAAGGGAATACTCATCACCACCTGCACTTACAGTTTTTGTCTCATTTTCTCGTGCACGTGAATGTTCTGTTTTTGCCTGTACGTAGGATGTGAAAGCTGCGCACACATCATCGAACCCACTTGACCGTGACTTTTTAGAACGACCACTGTCAGTCTGGCTGCTTGTAGGGCCTCTCTTGTGACTTTTGCCCTTCCCTAGATCCATGTACTCATCGCCGAATAAGTCAACAGGAATGGCTTCAGCAGCATTATTCCTACCAACTTCAGGGTTCCAAAATTTATTTAGCATTTCATCTTCTTCATCTGAGTCGAGGGCTCCTTGTATGGATGCACGAGACAACGCCCCTGCGGCACAACAATTTTCAACAATTTCCGCCATGGACATGGAAGCTTTTCAGAAAGGAAGAGGAAGAAGGTTGACGTTGAAAGTGGAGAAATAAAAAACAAAGCTGCCAAACAGGTTTTCAAATTGTAGTTTGAATTATATGGTGCAATTCTATTTTGAAAGTGGTATCCAGCTGCCAAACGGGTTTTCAAATTGTAGTTTGAATTATATGGTGGAATTCTATTTTGAAAGTGGTATCCAAACGTGAAGCGGGAGTGATAGGGTAGAAATGTAATTTCAAAACACAACCAAACAGAGCCTTCCTCTTCCTTTCTGAAAAGTTTCCATGTCCATCGTCTCTGAAAAGGTTCACGTGAACTGATGTACTCATCTTTCTTTCTCTGTATCAAATATCACTCTGTATCAAATATCAGGACTGAAGATTCGTCACGGCTAGTATTCACAGAGAACTCAAACCATTTTATAAATCATGAATCTTGTGAACCCGCTCTCTACTCATACCATCTCCCACAAATCAAGTCACTTACAATTTGTGCGTTGCGGAAGATTCCTTCTACGGGCTACCAAACAACGACGAGTGCGAGGTCAAATAACTCACAAATTTATTTTACATATTTTCTTGTAGGTCACTAATTTGAAAAAATCATCCCTAAGTTGATTCCCAATTGTTTTTTGTCTCAGGTCAAATTTATCAAACCTATTGTCGAATCAGATGACGCACATTCAATCACTGTACGCACTCCATCACCGGTGATAATTATTCAACTCCCACTAATCTGGTAAATATATCCTTCAATCATCTGTGATGAGCAAATGATTTCTGAGAAGTCCAAATGAGTTCTAAAATGATTTCTGAGAAGTCCAAACCAGTATAGAAATAGTTTGAGATAGTTTCTGATTTGTTTGAACTCTTTGCACGTTTTGTCTCCTTTGTAGCTGAGCCGGTCGTGCCTCGGGTTATCCGGCCTGTCGTCTCTCGGGTCGACCGGCCGGTCGACCTCCCTGTGCCCTCATGCTGCTTATTTCTTCTTGTGGCCTTCTTATACTGCTTATTTGTGGTTATTTTTTTAGGATGTAAATACAGACAATGTTATGTGATTTTTATTTTGCAAATCATCTGCCTTTCCTCCAGTTGAAATAAACATTGATGTTATCTATTTTTATTCTCTCTCTGTTGCCCTTCAAATCATCTGCTTCTCGTAACATTATTTAACAAGTTGAAGTAAACATTAATCTTATGTGGTTTTATTTTTTTATCTGTGTTGCTTTTTGTTTTTTCTATCCACTCCAGAGTAGTTTGCTCTGTTATTCTTTTATATCCACCTCAGAGTAGTTTAAATATAAATTGTATGTTTATAAATGGATCAAAACAATTCCGATGACAACCAAGATACAAAAATGTGGATTCCTAGAATTGAAATGAAATTAATAAACATGTTGCGAGAAGAGGTTAAAAAAAATCAAACAACGGGCCGTACTACTGTGTGGACAATTAGGCATTGGAATCATTTTGCAAATCAATTGCACAATCTGTATGGATTTCGGTATACAGCAAAGCAGGTGCGACAAAAATATCAGCGATTGAAAGTTGATTACCAGACGTTTAAGCGACTCTAGGCACAGACTGGGCTGGGATGGGATCCCATTGTAGGCACTGTTGTTGCACCCGATGAATTTTGGGATAAGGTTTTTCATTAACCTGTATCATTTTTAAATTTTTTTTTTTAACATTTCATCACATACAGTATGCTTAATTCTATATTCTCAATTGTTGTAGGCTACCAGAAATGTAAAGAAGTTTAGGACAAAAGGATTTGAGTATTTCCAAGAAATGGCGGAAATTGTTGAAAATTGTTGTGCCACGGGGGCGTTGTCTCGTGCATCCATACAAGGAGCCCTCGACTCAGATGAAGAAGATGAAATGCTAAATAAATTTTGGAACCCTGAAGTTGGTGGGAATAATGCTGCTGAAGCCATTCCTGTTGACTTATTCGGCGATGAGTACATGGATCTAGGGAAGGGTAAAAGTCACAAGAGGGGCCCTACAAGCAGCCAGACTGACAGTGGTTGTTCTAAAAAGTCACGGTCAAGTGGGTTCGATGATGTGTGCGCAGCTTTCACATCCTACGTACAGGCAAAAACAGAACATTCACATGCACGAGAAAATGAGACAGGCTGTAAGTGCAGGTGGTGATGAGTATTCCCTTGATGCATGTCAAGATGAATTGCTAGAGCTTAGGGACATACCACCGGTGCAGTACGTTAGGGCACTGACACTGTTTAAAGACAAGGAATGGCGAAGGTTTTTTATGCGTACTCCTACCCATATGTGCCTATGATCCTCGCTTTGCAGTGAAGTAAGAAGTTGTGTTTTGATTGTGTTAGCGAATCTCCTTGTCGTTATGCAAGATGATTTCATGATTTCTTGATTTCTGATTTGTTTTTTATCATTTTTTTTCATTCCATGAGATGCTCTTTCTTTTCCTTCTTCGTATGTTTAATTTTATTGAACTTTTAAGTAGTTTCTGTTTTATTAAAAATATGTTGTGTTATTAAAAGATGCCTACATATTAAACAAATTTTCTTCTCATATACATTTTAGTGGATGCTGGTGAATGACTATGGCCGACTATTGATGTAGCCACTTTTTAATTCAGTTTCACCAATAATGGTAAGCGTTACGATATTGTCAAACATTATTTTATAATTATGCTTTTACTGTGATGTAGACAAAACCATATGTCATCCGACACAAAAAACAATGCAATGGAGATCTCATCAGAGGAGGATGAGGTTATTGAAGATTTTATGGATTTCTTGATGATTGCTTTCATGCATGACCATATCAACGCGTCAAGTAGTCACTGACCGCAGCGAACTTGTCCATTCAAAGGTGATGATTACATCTTCAGCTTATTAAATGGCCATTCAGAAACAATGATGGACATTATGCGAATGGATGCACAAACATTCATTTTATTGAAAGACACCTTACTCCAAAATGGCTTTATCGATACTGAACATATGTATATCAGTGTGGAGGAATCGCTTGGGATTTTTTTATGCACTTTTGCATAAAATGATCGCCATCGACTACTGGTAGATAGATTTCAACACTCCATGGAAGCAATTTGTCGGCACATAAAAATTGTTATGCGGGCATTGTGCAAGCTTGCATCAACGGTTATCAAACCATGTAACCAAGACGAGATACTGGCAAAAATTTTAAATGACAGGAGGTTTTTTTCCTGGTTCAAGGAATGAATTTAATGATTGTCCTGTAAGTTCTACATAACAATGAGGGATGATATTTTTTTGGATCCGTTTGCATAAGTAATATCCAAGTTTGTTTCGTTTTTAATGTCAAACAAATATTTTTCAATTAGGATTGTGTCGGTGCTATCGATGGCACATTGGTGGATGCATGGGTCCCTGCTTCAAGACAATATATTTCGCAGTCGCAAATCTACGGTATCGCAAAATGTACTCGCAGCTTGCGACTTCGACATGTTCACATTTATTAATTCTGGATGGGAAGGTAGTGCACACGACAACGCTATTTTAGTTGACTCTATTATAAGAGCTGATCTACAGTTCCCACACCCACCCAATGGTGAGTGTCACGAAATAACATGCGGTACACTTTTTGAAATTATTTTTTTGTACATCTGTTTGACAGAACAGTGCATTCATTATTTACATGTAGGGAAGTATTATTTAGTGGATGCTGGTTTCACGAACATGCCTGGATTTCTTGCCCCATTTCGTTCCCAATGCTATCACTTGCAAGAGTTTCATGGCCGTCATTATTCAGGACCCAAGGACTTGTTTAACCATCGACATTCGTCGTTACGCAATGTCATAGAAAGAACATTTGGTGTTCTGAAGAAGCGATTCCCAATATTGCGATTTATGCCAACTTATAAGTTTACAAGACAAGACCCTCTCGTGATTGCATGTTGTGTAGTGCACAATTGGATCCGTTTGCATGCAGTAATGGACCCATTCTTCATGGAAGCTGATAATTAGTGAGTTCTGAGCGGCGGCAAATTCATCGAACCGAGTACCCAATGTATTGACTTGATTAGCCATTTGTTGTTCTCATTGTAGGTGCTGATTGTACCGTTCTTGTTCCAACGTTAAATAATCAGTCCAGTATTGGGGTTGTTCATTTGGTGACATGGCATTGTCATTGGGTTCTTCCTCATCAGGTGTTGGTGCATTTTCAAAATTAATAGAGCCCAGTAAGTTGTCAGCACCACCAGCTCAGGTCAGTGTGTACTCAGAAATTGGTGAAGTGATTTTCACATCTACTTCACCTTCAAGGTTGACATGATGCGCTCTAAAAATTTTGGTTAACAAAGCTCCAAAAGGTAGTAACCGGCCACTCAGAGTACCAAGTTTTGCAACCATCATTTCTCTCAGTAATATGAAGCATAAATCTAATTTTTGTCTAATTTCAAAACAATATAACAAATAAACATTAAAACATGGAACAGCATCAAAATGTCATTTTTTGGGAGTGACATTTTCAACTATCCATCGATGAAGAATACGAAGGTGGGATTTTAAATGTCTGGCTTGTAAATTAGTGCCGGTGGATCGGCTCTCACAAATTGTGGTATAAACCTTAGTTAGATCATCAACAATGTTAGCTAACTGAGCCTCAGTTTGAAAATAGCATTGCAAATCTCCTGTTTCAACTCCAATAATTTATGCCAAAGTGCGGGGGTTGAGTGTGATTACTTTCCCCTTCACATAAGAGGTCAGATTGAACGGTTCCACTTCTTGTTTAGCAGATGTCAAGTGAACATAAAATAAATGTACAAGACGGGGATAAACCTTATGTGGTAAATTAGTTAAAGGTAACCATCCCATTGTATCAAATATGCCAAGTAACAGTGGATTATATTGAGAAGGTAGATTTACCTTTCTCCCCGTAAAAATTGGTCGATTAGCGAAATTTGAATAGACTTGTTCATGATTATAAGTGAGAAAATCATCAGTTGGATAGTCATGATGTTGTTGCTGTGGTTCACGTTGTACAGGGTTAGAGGTTTCGCCACGTTCGGGTCTCACTCTTTTTGTTCTCGACATGATGATTGCAAAAGTTAAGAAAAATGTATGCAAAAGTTAAGAAAAAAGTATGAAAAATGTATAGTAAAATGTATGACGTTGGTGTGAAGTTAAGAAAAATGTATGAAAAATGTATGATGTTGATGCGAAAAAAGGAACAGATAGGCAACATATAGCGAAACTGGGTGCGGAGGGCGAACTGGTGGCTGAACCGGATGACCGGCGCGATGACCGGCCAGTTGTCTCTGGTGGCTGCTCTTCGCCTGCAATTCGCCTCTCTGCAACTCAGCTCTTAAGCTATTAAGAATATGAACTGTGCTTCAAACTAACATCTTCTCTCTTCCTTCACACGGATATGTACACTGAATGTACTTAATATTATAGTGTGATGGAGCTGCTGAAGGTGTTGGAATGAGATGGTGAAGATGGTGCAGACTCAGATCTTATATAGAGGCTGAGGTTCAGAAGGTCCAGAAGGTTTTTTTTAAATTTTTTTTTCTTATTTACTTTTCATTTCTTATTGATTTTTTTTTATTTTTTATTTTCCTTATTTTTAATTGCATCCGTATACTGACCATGTGTGCTGGTTTTTGGCATCGTCTTTTTTTCCCTTTATTCCACAGTGATGAACAGACACCCAGTATAGTAGGAGTAGGTGTATTGGATAAGTGAAATTACAATATTATCCTTTTCATTTTGTTCTTACATAACAACCTGCCATTCAAATCAAGAGGGGCGAATTGGTCATTTCATACACAAATGTCACTCTCCCCAATTATATGACCTTCACTTCGCGGGTGGGTGACATTTCAAGTACAATAATGCATGCACAAAAAGAAACGAGTTTTTTTATTAAATTAATAAAATGTAATAAATGAAAAAGTAATGAAAATGTTTGGTAACGTTTACGTTTTGATTTGTATTTAAAAATATTAAACACACTGATTTATGTTAATTGTTATCAATATGTATTCTCCAAAGTTGTTGACTTCAACAAAATTTTTGAAAAAAATTAAAAACGTATTGTACAAAATGTTTGCACAAGCCTAAAAAATGAATTCACAGAAAAATTAATTGACACAAAATAATTGACATAGAAGTTATTTAAAAAAAAAATTTATTTGACAAAAAAAATTATTCAAAAAAATTACTTAAAAACAATTAATTGAAAAAAAAATTATTTTTTAATTTGAGTATTTTAAAAATAGTTTGGTTATGATTGTTGATAAAAAATACAAATATTGATATATGAGTTGTGTGTTTGATTATCAATTAAAGGTTGAATTAAGTTCTGAAAACTATTTTGAAAACTCATCACCAAACAAATTTTCTTCTTTCATATGTCACATCAAACTCTCAAAACTCAATTCCACATACAATTCAAAACACAATTCAACATTTTATTCAAAAACCATAACCAAACAAATTTTCTACACTCAAATTATAATTTCACAACTCACAAACTTAAAATACAACTTATACTCTCAAATCATATTTACAAAACTCTACCAAACGCAACTTAAGTTTTTTCAACCCTACTTATTGTGCACGAGGCTTAGTTTGGTGTGACACTAAGCAACCTTATAAAAAAAATAAATAAATAAAAAAAATAAATAAATAAAAAAAAGAATAGAGAGGTTGGAGATGGTGTGATAGTGAAAAATAGTATAAATTTATTTAATTTAACTTAGCATATAGTCCTTGATAGAGAGAAATGGCTAAGAAGGATTCACATCAACCCCACTTATTGTGCACAAGGCTTAGTTTGGTTTGGTTATGTTGTCTAGTGAGATGGTGAAGTATACAAATGCCAACAAAACCTATTTTAGGAATCAAACGGGTCAAATTTACATAAAATATTCTTCACAGGAAATTTTATTTGTAGGTAGGGTCTATAGAACAATATAATGTAGGAAATATGTGACATAATACTTGTATTTGTGTTTGACAAATTCATGGTTTCCTATTGGTGAAAATGGTTGCTCCGGCAACAAGTATAGATGTTTGTCTTTGGACAACAAAGTAAATTCAAGTCGTAGACCTGTCCATTGGTAACTAAGGAGTTAATAAGGAATAGTTACTGCTCTCTTTGGTTTCATAATCTAAGGTAAGATGTGTCACAACCATGATGGCTATGAAGCATCGACACTTCAAAACAAGTGTCATAACGATGTTGGACACAGGGACAAGGCGGGGACATGCCACATAGCATGTTCCTTTATTTAATTCATTTGTTTTAAGGGGACATACCAATGCTTTTGATTGATGTTGAATGTTGAATGTTCATTGCTTTTTGCTTAGATTTAAATAATTGATAGATCGTACATTAAAAAGATATGAACAATAAGAGTTAACTTACGATGAGGTATTGAAGGGTAAATTACACTAACCTCCCTCGAGGTTTGGAGAAAATACAAGTCGTCCCATAGTTTTGGAATAATTTTGCTGACTTCCTTTTTAGTAAGGCTAAAGGGACTGAAACTAATGCAAATAGTATGTAGACACACAAGGCTAAATAAGGAAAAATATACATTTTAGTGTGGAAGTGAGACATCATTTTTCCATCCATATGACTAATGAATTATTGATGAAAGGGACTAAAGTGTTATGTGAATTAAAACCTCAAGGGAGCCCAATATAATTATGTCAAAACTGTGGGACTTTTTGTATCTAAGATAGGGCGACGCCAAAAAGCCGTATAGTGCAGGAACCCTCACATTTTTTTGGTTTACTCTTTCACTTTTATTTCCAAATCCGGCTCACTCTCGGCTACGTGTCCTTTGGACCCTTCGCCCGCTTAGAAGTGGATTCAAACTACTTACACAAGGATTTTCAGTCCTTTGCTTTTTTCCAAACTTTAGGGGCAGTAAGTGCAATTTACCCTATATTGAATTAGTGTTAGTTTTTGTTAATTTTGATTGTATGTGAATGTAATATTAATATGCATAGCAAATAAATATATATAATAATAAAAAATTATTATCATAACCCTGCCATGTTTGTGACCTCCTTTTTTTGAAATCATTGTGTCCCGCATCCGTGTTTGCGTCCACATCTATGTTCACATCCACATCTGTGTCCGTGCTTCTTAGCATGATGGCAACTAATAAACTAGACGTCAATATCATGTAACAACACATGGAGGAGGTGTAGAGGCATGGAGGGGCTTCAGGAGTCAACCATGATGTCTCATGAGTTACATGGAAAGCTTATTTGTAACTCCTCTCATGAGTTACATGGAAATGATGAGTTTAGTGTAAACATGTGGGTGCAAACCCTCCGGAAACATGTGTCCTTTCCAAGAAAACTATAGTCCTGAACTATTATGTATGGGGTCCAGTGGCTCTATTTGAAATGGTAATAAACAAGCAAATCCACTAATTTACAAAAGAAGACTGACCTGAGAACACGGTGATGCCCATTCAAAGAAAGATATCAAAATTCAAAAAAACATGCTCCAAATCTACCATCCTACATACTCTTTTCAGTGACCACAAAGAGGACCAGTATGGCTACAGAACAAATATAGAGTAAGTGCTTTTAGACCAATAGGATTTAGTGTTCTTTTTAAACTTTGTGATGATAGAAGGGAAATGATGGTTAAGCGTTACATGAGCTCATAAACAAATTAAGTTACATTCTTTTGCTTTGTTTTGATTTTTTTTTTTTTTTTTGGTTTTCGGTTTCGGTTTTTGGTTTTTGGTTTTTGTTTTGTTTTTTTTTTAAAGTTAATGATTTTTTTAAAAAAAAAGAGTCAAACAAATGAGTTCAAATAATGACCAACAGCAAAAAACTTAACTGGTTGTGACCAACTTATACAAATAGATTCAAAACATGTGACCATCAATCATAACAAATCCATTGTCTGCATAGAAAGAACAAGATGACAAACAAAAGGTATGTTTGTGAATAGTAGAAATCTGTCAGAAAGTCTGTAAACATAAAACCTTGGAAGTGATGTCTAAAAAAGTAGGAAAAGACAACAAAAAAACAATGGTTGTACAGAAATTCTTGTGATTGGCCAATGTGCCCAACCCCAATAGTTGGGTTGCAAAGTGCAAATAGCGTCAAAAATTGGACAACACAATTGTCAAGATGACTTGCAGAAAAGAAAAATCAACTAATGCTTTTGCTTTGGTGAAATTGGTGTGCTGTGTCAAGGACACTTTTGTGTGTTACAAAGATGTGGCCCGTGTTTTGACAAGCCAGACAGCAAATACCATTTTTAGACATTTTATATGCTGAACTTTTGGTTATCTGCGATTAGTATATTCTTTATTTGTTCTATCTTGTGATCCAGTCTAGTGTGTGCCATCTATATATTTACCTTTTGTAGTCTCTTTTAGGGTGTAATTTATTTATTTATTAAATAAGATTACTTTGTTAGAACATCTTAACTACCATGTGGCTAATAATGGAAAGCCATGTTGCATGGCAAATGGTGATGCAAGGAGCAAGTAGTTCACAGGTTTTTGACATTTGCATCCCTATATTTTGTACTTTTCAGTTAAATACGCTTTCTTTTACTTTAAGGTAGGATATTTTTTTTTGGTTGTTGAGGGGGAAGGAGTGGGAGAGGGGAATGGGGAGTGTTTCCAAGAGTACCTTCACATCTAATAAAGAATGGTGATTAATTAAATTAGCAATTGTTCCTAATGTAAGCTTGGTAAGTTTTTTATCCATTACTTGCGTGTGCCTTGGCATTCATATAAATTGTGGTTTTGAACCCTTGTGCATTTGAAATTATAGCTTTCTTAGGTTTCTCACTAGGTGCTCCAATAGCTACGATGCTGAACTAAGAATAATTCACATTTAACCAAGTAACAACAATGCATTCTGGATCTTTAGACACCCTCGCAATAAAAGATATTCATATTGACAAAACTTAAACATGAAATGTCCACCTGCATATCTGTGTGCAATCCTTCTTATTTTAGCATGTTGCAGTCCTGCATGCAACAAATGCACTCAAATCAAAATTTGATTGACTTTCAATTAAAAGCAAATAGAAAGAGTATTGTATAATTCTATTTATCTCTTTTTTTTTATGTGGAACCTTAACTGAAAGCATATAAATAACTGTTGGCTTAGCAAGTAGAAGTCGGAATTCCTAGAAACATAGCTGAAGAAAAAAGGGAGCAAATTGAAATTCAATTATTAGATACTTTTTGGGAAGTGGCTTTTTGGCTAAACTATAAGTTAAAAAAAACTGTAGTGTTTGGGAATGGCTTTGTGGTTTTTTTATGAAAAACATGCAAAAAGTAGAGAGAATGGGAAGAAATCTTTGACTTTTTTGTATGGCTTTTTAGCTTTTTAGCTAAAAAAGCCAATTGCCAAACACACCTACGTCAACACTTTGTAAACTATCATCATCCCAAAATGAGACTTTTGAAAGTGGTTAAATACACTCTACGCGGAAATATGTTCCTTTATTAGCTCTTCAAATATCTTGGAAACTAGTGAAATTTACAATTTGTGAAAGTAATTTGTTACATCATTTACTAGTGGTTTGTGACATCATGCAATATTTGTCCGACTTTACTTTTTAACTTAACTAATTGATTTGAATGCAAACCCTCATGTTTCTTCTCTTTGTTTCATACAATTTTTAACTTGGAATCTTCTACTAGATTTTTGAGGTTGGTTGGTTTGATGTGTATTTTTTTTTTTTGGTAGAGTGCAAGATAAAACACAAACCATTTTCCATCTCAATTATGTGCTTAGTGTCAAATGACTTCCAAGTTTAAAATTTGTGATTTTGTTTAGGACTTTATGTTTTCTATAGTGGTTTGCATTTAGCTATAATGTAAGATGGCATCTTGTTTGATATGCTGTCTGATTTGAAGAACTAGGACGCACAAAGATGTGGATTCAGGGTTCACGAGAAGTTTGTATATGCCACTTTTAATGAGTTTATGCTGTGTAGTGTAATAATAGATTGAGGTACTTGGTCAAGTGACAATATGTTCTTATTTTCCCAAGCATTTTTTTGGTGATGATATTCCAATGTTGAAATTATACTATATGAACTAAATGGAATTTCTGTTTCAAAATTTACCAACTAAAACAAGATTTGCATTTTGTATCCCATGGTCCAAAACTCTTTTGGGGTTAAATAAATCCTTTTTTCTCTTCCTGACAAACGGGTGCAGCAATTGCGGGCTCTGCAGTTGACCAGTTAGAGGAAGTCGCGGGGTATGCGAGTTTGGGTTATCCATTTGGTCTTGCTGCATCCATTCTCTTTGGGCGGCACCATAAAGCTATTCTACAATCTCCTAAACCGAGGCTGTTTGTAAAGGGGATGGTATGGGTTCACTAGTGTTAAACAGTTGGAGAACAAATTGAAATCTGCAGCAGGTTGCGTTGAAACTCATCTAATGGAAGGAGTAAGCCACTTCCAAATGGAGTGACCTGCATACGATGCTCAGATGGTCAATCTCATAATAGGATTCATTAAGTCATTGTCAGATCCAACCTGCTGAGACTGGTTCTTCAACATCATGATGAATGAACAGCTGTTACACCCACAAGGCCTCTTCTAGGTATTCAACTTTGTTTGATTGTTTGTTGTTTGTGTACAGAACCTGGAATTGGAGATGGTTGACATCTATCAGTCTGGGTGATCTTGCAGCTTACAAAACTGTGTAATCTCATCCGCAAGCTGCTTCCATGGACATGATGCTGATTTGCTATTTATATGTGTTTTGATTTGCAGGATTGAGATTTCATTCAAACTAATAGGAAATCTACCATATGCATTTTTTTCTTTATTTATTTATTTATTTATTTTGTGTACAATGGAGAAGAGATTGCTAGTGAGGTATACGGGTTCTGGCTGGTGACCCAATGATTCAGGTCTAGATTTTTATTTCCACATAATGAATGAGACGGATAAAAAAGCAGGGCCACTAAAACTGAAGGATGATAATATATCAAGGAATACTTAATTCTATTGTTGAAACACTAATCTTTCTTGACTGTTACATGGATGGAATAGAGAAAAGAAAGAAAAGGACAGCCATGGGAATAAGAGCTATAAAAGAACTATTAATATGTTTTACCAGTTTTGTATTCTAATGAAACTCCTTCATAAACTGACAAGCCTCATTCTTTACCACCTTCCAACACTTGGTAAAGCTCGTTTGATTTTTTATTTCCAGTACAAATATGAACTGTGAAAGTGTGGCAGCCATTCCACCTGGTCTCACGCCCAAGGTTTTGTAGCGATCGCTGCACCCTTCTACTCATCGGGGCTTGGCATTTGCCCCAACAGCCGGGTATAGGTCGAGCGCTTAAGTGCCATCTATCTTCAGGGCTAGTTGATTCGGTAGGTGAGTTGTTACACACTTTTTAGCTGATTTCAGACTTCCATGACCACCGTCTTCCTGTCTTAATTGACCCAAGGGTGCTTTAGACACCACGCGACGTATTGCAAAAATGTCAAATTACAACCATCTAGCCCAAGTGCCTTATTCCCTTTGCAATCTTTAACTATTGCCCAAATTTCTTTAAAAAAAGAAAAGAAAAACAGCCTCCAGCTCTTCAGACAAAGCAGATTCATCAATAGACTTGGAAGTGCCAGTTAACTTAGGTCTTTCCCTCCATGATTCAACAAACTGCTTCTTGAAATGAGTAAGAACCTCCAGGGTTACCCTCTTCTGGTCATTACTTATCATCACATCATGGCATGTTATGTAACGCCCTCAAAATAAACCTGTAATCATACATTCATGATACAAAAAGAGATATCATATTACCAACATCAGAGTATTCTAACAAGAGATATTACATGTTGACAACAAAAGTAAATGCCCTATAGGCTTACAACTTTCCAAGTCATCACCTGGGTTCAACAAAAGTAAAGTCCTAACTCTCTTCACACAAAAATAAGCACTTGCCTTGATATACATGTAATACAGAAAGGTAATCACCAAAAAGATCTCTCCGCCTCTAAACCTCTCAAGCTACGTCCTTGAAGGTGGCATGTCACCTGAACCTGAAATTGATGTCCAATGCCCAGTAGAGATATGCTAAACATAATATGAACAATAACTAAAACATTAGCATTTGATATATGGTTGACACTTATAAACCAACTTACAACACTTTTCAATTCAACATCAAGTACATCCATTTTTCATTTCAGTTTCCTTCACATATACAGTTTCGATTCATAATTATGGCTCAGAACCTGGCCAAACAATTGAATGAGGCTATAACACATATTAAAACACTTCCATATTTCACAATTCACATGAGAATATAACTCATATTAGAACACTTCCATATTTCAACACTTTCATAATTCAAATGATACACAGATTTGCTGTATTAGTGGAGTCCATCCCCTATCTCCTCCCAAACAGGTTTGAGAGTCCATCCCCTATCTCCTCTCAAACCATGGAGTACATCCCCTATCTCCTCTCAAACAATATACATATACAATGTATTTAAACAATTATTATATACCATGATCAATCAATACACACATTTACTGTATTATTCCAACCGTCATATTCAATGACATATTCAATGTGATTAGTTTCAGTTTTCCCTAATCATCATACAATGTCTACAACAATCAAGACTACCCTTCACTGATAGCTCAAAGCAATTATTTCTAAACAGATAATAATTACATCCAACAGATAAATTATCAATATTTTTCAAAGGTGAGTAATTAATAAATCTAACTCCACCATTCAGTCTCATAATAAGCCAATTTCATTATTTCCACCCCAATTCCATATTTCCATAACTTTCCCAAATTAATTTTACAAATTAATTCTTAATAATAATAAATTAGGGCTTTTCTCCCCCTTTCTCAACATTGACCCCAAAGGTTCAAATATTAACAATAAACATCAATAACCTCCTTTAAGACCCAAAACACACATGTATTGGTCAAAAGAACAAAATCCCTCTTTTCAATATTTTAAATCTCAAACCCTAACCTCTCCAAATCAAACCATTCATACAAGTGCCCAACATATATGTTAAAGCTCATAAAAATGAGTAGTTATCCCTACCTCAAATGGAGAGACCAAATGGAGAAGATGATGAAACTCGAAATGCTCCAAACCCAAAGATTTTCGGATTGAAATGTAGCCCACACCAAGCTCTACACTTTATGCAAAGGAACAATGGTAGAAGATTACTCAAACTAGATGATTTCTTAGAGAGAAGTTGTAGTCTAGAGTGAGAAGCTCTCAAGTTTGGGTTTTGATGTAACGCCCTCAAAATAAACCCATTATATATATATCATTGACATGCAATATAAAAAGGAAACAATTCACTATCTCATTCATCAAAGTATTATTAAATAAAAGCATTACATGTAACATCAAATTAAATGCCCTACGGGCTTACATCTTTCCAAGCCAACACTTGGACACAAAAATATGAGTTCTAACTCAAATACAAGTAAAGCCCTAGGCTTGAATGTTTACATGTACTAACAAATAAAACAACTAACTAAAGATAGTCTTCAAAATCCAAAAGCCAAATCCTCCCAAGCTAAGTCCTTAGAGGTAGCTTATCACCTGAACCTGAAAATGATGTTCCCATATAGGGTGAGCCACAGCCCAGTAGAAAAATACTAAACCAAATATAAGCATTGAATAAAGCATTAGCATTCAATAGATGGATAACACAAATTATTAGGTTCCATTTTCCATTCATTATTCAACATGGCTCAGAACCTGGCCAAACTTACAACAGTGAACTACATATCATATTCACAATAATTCCAATAACGACAACACAAATGAGACTCAGGCTCATACACTTCATACTTCCAAATTGATACACATTTTAGTGCTGTATCAATAACATGTAAAAACACTTCAATATCAATAAGCACACATAAAAGTGATGCTAATGGAGTCCATCCCCTATCTCCTCCCAAACAAAATCCGGTTTAGAGGTCCATCCCCTATCTTCCCCTAAACCGTGGAGTACATCCCCTATCTCCTCCCACACAATATGCAAATGCATGCTCAATCAATACATGTATTTTCTGTATTAATTCAATAGTCAAAACAATGACTTAACCAATATGATTAGTTTCAGTTATCCCTAATCCACATGCAATGTCTACAACAATCACGACTATCCTCCACCGATAGCCCAAAACAGTTATTTCTAGACTGGAAATAAATAAATCAACAATTCAATAGGCGAGTGATTTAAATTAACCAACTACCCCATTTAATCAATAAATTCCTCAATTTCGTGAATTTAACTAATTTCCCCAATTTTCCTTAAATTAATTATACAAATCAATTTATTAAGACAACTAGGGTTTTCCCAAAATTACCAAATACTCCCAACATATCAAAATACCAAAACTTAGAACAAAACTTATACATTGGAGTAGGAAATCCCTACCTCGAAGAAATTAACCCAAATGGAGAAGACGGAGATGAAGACCCAAAATCCAAAGTGCTCCAAATTCACAAACTCTCAGATTAAAACGGAGCCCTCGACTCACACTATCTTTTTAATAAAGCAACTAGGGTAGAAACACACCCTAAATAGATCAAACCTAAGAGAGAAGAGAGAGAGAAGTCGGACCTAGGGTTTGGAATCAAAAAGAGGATGAAAAACTGTTCAAAATCCCGCTGCTGCCTATTTAAACTGGACAGGCTCGCTCGAGCGAAGACTTGGTCGCTCGAGCGACCAGACACAAGAAAACCTCGCTCGAGCGAAGAAAAGCTCGCTCGAGCCAAAAACTCGATGCTTCAGGTCTGCAACACAGAAGCTCGCTTGAGCGAAGGAATGCTCGCTCGAGCGAAGAACTCGAAAACATACACCTCGCTCGCTCGAGCTCGCTCGAGCGAAGAAACACTGCTCTCAGGTCTATACTAGACGCAATCGCTCGCTCGAGCGAAGAAACCTTGGCTTGAGCCACTAGACACAAAAACAACTCTCGCTCGAGCGACCAAACCCTCGCTCGAGCGACCAACCTAAAAACTGGACAGCAACACTTGGTTTCCGAACCCAACCAACCTGTAACAAAACCTGCCCAACATATCCTATAACTCAAAAATAAGGAATTAAAGGACAACAACAACAATATAATAACAACTGAATCTACGAAACATAAGTCCGGGTACAACAACCAAATGGGAAAAGACCGGGGTCGCTATAGAAAAGTTAGAGAGAGAGAATGGCTTGAAAAAGTGATCCAAAAAGCTGTTTTTTCGGACTGATATACATACAGGTCCGCTCGAGCGTGGAACTCCCCGCTCGAGCGTCAGATACAGACTCACGCTCGAGCGTGAAAAACGCCACTCGAGCGTCAAATACACACTTCCAGAAGTTTTGCAAACGAAGGTCCCCGCTTGAGCGTAAAAGTAGACGCTCGAGCGTCCGATGACCTGCAGAACAAAATACTGAGAGATGAAAAATCCCGCTCGAGCGTCAAACTCCCCGCTCGAGCGAAGAAACAAAAGCAAAGGGCCCGCTCGAGCGTCAAAAGCTCCGCTCGAGCATGAAGGCCAAAATTTGGGCATCAACCCTTGGTTTCCAAACACAACTAACCAGTTTCAAACCTGCTCAACACAATCCAAGACATCAAATACAAAGAGTAAAGGACGGAAACGGGAATAAGACAACAATACATCCACGGAACCGAGTCCAGAATACAATAAATAAGGAAGGGAAAACCGGGATCGCTATATGTCAAACTAAGTTGGCACTCCAAAGTAAGTCCAATCATCTACTAGCACCACACTAAGAGTTGGTGAGAGACCAACCTATCAACAAGCAACAACCAAATAATAAATAACCAAATCCTCTATGGACCAACACAACCTTATATCATATTACACCCCTTTTTGACACTAGCAATACTGTAACATATAGTAGCAACCAAAGGATTCTACACCACCCCAGTAACAACACCAATCATAAACCACACAACACCCATAACAAACATACCAACACTCTACCCTTGTACATCGATCACACAATTGTCATAAGAATTAACACCTTTCACTAAGCACACAACAACCAACTCCTTCTACCATAAAGGACCTGTAACGCCCCAAAATTTCTCCAAACAAAATCTAGGTACATCGACTAACATTCATTATAGAATAATAACAACTCCCAAATCATCATAACATTGATCAATAAAGTTTGTACAAAATAGTCCCACATGTGAATTATACATTTAATGACATTACATACATGAATCTATACCCGGTTACACAAAAATAGTCTTTCGGACTCAAACAGATATAGTCTTAGGCTTACAAAATACAATCACAACAAAACAGAGCCTTGTGCTCTATATACATATGTCCACGCTCTAGATTGGCAGGTTCACCATATCTTTTCCTGCACCAAAATCCCATAGGGGTGAGCATAAAGCCCAGTAGAGAAATCCTTAACAAATTATATACGTTTTATACAAGTCCAAAAGAATGAGATGCGTATGTCATGCTATGCTCTTTTGAAAGAAACTCACATTCTTCTCATCTTTTTTTAAAAAAAACATCATGTTCAATGATATTATGATATCTTCAACAAATTTAAAGTTTATCAATTTAATACACGGGGAGGGAAATACGACTTAGGTTATCCCTAGGTTGGTATTTGCAAGTAGGCATAACTAGCACTACCAAAAAATCCCACTTTACCAGTTGCTAACCGGAAGGGAAGTGGTACATTCTCGCGCGTGTTTTTGGTCTTTCACCCCGGACACTCAGGCCAACTTAATCAATTCCATCTACACCTCCTATCTAGGCTTACCAACGTATTTACCCCAAAACATTTCAATAAATTTCATTTCTCAACATTTCTTTCTCCATGCAAGTTTCAAATCCCAAATTCAATGTTTACAATAAGCAAGGTATTTAGGGTGTTCATGCAACAATAATCTATGCAATGAAATGATCAATCGTGTAATGAGGTGATTATCCATACGATGCATCGTCCTACCATTCATAAACTTTCCCACAAATGCTCCGTTTGTGATCACAATTTTCACTTTTCTTTTCAATACAATTCCACATATATAACATATGTATTTATATAGCTATCCAAATGTAGCTACAATCCCACATTTCCTGTATCCTCAACCTTTTGTTATTTCAAGATTATATGCATATATACTTAAATAAAAGATTCCAAGAAAATTTACTAATTCACATATACTAAGAAGTTTGACATTTTGCATCCAATATAATGAAATTTTCACTTGAACATTCATTTAACACAAGTAAATTCATAATTTCTCAACATCCACCAAAACCCCCAAATTTCTAGGTTTTTCACCCAAACAATGCATTTCTTTATTTCTTGGTAAAATCTCACCAAAAACATCATTTTTAAAACAATTTGATTTAACTCCTCAAGAACATCTCTTTTTTTTTTTTTTAAAGAGAGCAAGAGATAAACCCCTTTTTCAAACCACTAATTCATGAGCCAAAAACAAACTTTTAAATCAAACAAGGAGGAAATCTCAAAATTGAGCAAAACTTACAAAAACATATATATATCTTCAAGAGAAATCCCTATCTCAAGTGTAACGCCTCGTATTTTATCACTCGGATAACATTACCGATATTCATTAATTAAGTCCATTTACAAATAACATTTCATCATGGGATGAAATGATGAATAATTAAATATATATATTCCCTCTCATTATACAACAATGACATTTACATACAAATAAAAGAAATGCCCTAAGGCTTACAATAAAAGAGGGATACTACTCTTTACAAAAAGATAGCACTCAGCCAAACAACAAATAAAGTAATACAATCCATCACTACATTATACTTATGAAATGGTAAAACCCATTGTTTGATCTTCAAATCCGAAAAGCATTCTCTGTACACATATACAGGCAAGGGGTGAGCAAGCTCACCAAACAATCCATATTAAAATATTAAAAGATATTCGGGTACAAAGATACTCCTGCATATACGTGAAATCATATCATGTCAAAACCGTATGATTTTATTACATAATCTCTTAAATCTAATTTATTTAATTAACAACAAGAAGTTAACTTAAATAAATAAATATGTTTCAATAAAACAGGATATCCTTTTCAATTCATTCAATTATCTCATTATCAATTGAATCAAATGATTAAACAATTCATCAAATCCATTTTATATGGTCTTATGAGATGAATGCACATGCCATGTCATACTCAAAATAATTTTCTCATCTTTTGAAATCTTATGCACAATGCCAATTTGAAAACACATTAATCCAACAATTTCAATAAAATTTCAAGATGGTAAATACGACTTAGGAATCCCTAGGCTGGTGTCTGCAAGTAAACTATACAAGTACTACTAATTCATTTCCAGTTCATATATGCTACTCAATTCATGAGTTAAATTCATTATCTTTCAACAACCAAAATGAGACTACAACTCAATGATTTTCCAATTATGCAAAACTCACATGAACACTTCAAACCTGCCATTTTACGGATATTTCGTCCGAAGGAATCGGCACCCATTTATATATAAAATTTCGGGTTTTTCATCCAGGACACTCCGGCCAACTTGCTTAAATGGAGTCCATCCCCTTTCTCCTCCCAAACAAATATACATATGCAATGTATTTATAAACATAATCACATATGGAGTACATCTCCTTTCTCCTCCCAATAAACATACATATACAATGTATTTATAACATGGTCATATTCAATGACACCAACTATGGATTAGCATTAAATCGCCTAATCCTCATGTAATTTCTACAACAATCATAACTATCCTCCACCGATAGCTCAATGTAATTATTTCTAAAGAGATGTTCAATATCAAAATAATAGTTTATTCAAAACTTCCATAGGTGAGATAATACATATCCAATATCACCATTTATAATCACAACCTTTCAATTTCACGTTTTCAATGTTAATCCCGATTATTTATGCAAAATAATGATTTAATCAAATTAGGGCAAAAATCCCCTTTTACCAAATATCAACCCAAATACCAAACACAACTACTTTGGTACAACATGATCCTATATTCAAGCCTCACACTCATTTACCTCGTACTCATCAAAAATCCCTTTTTCCATATAACACCAAAATCTTAGAATTGTCCAAACCACAACCAAATCTCATCATCTATACACAATAGCAAATAACTAAGCTAAAAACTATATTAGAGTGTAGAAAATTCCTACAAATTAAATATTACCATTACCATCCTACTATGCCAAAAGTTATGGTATAATCTTAATAACACACTTTTAACCATAATGGATATAACCTTTTAACCAAAACTAATTTAATCCACTAAATTAGTAAGCTTATTATATTCAAAATTTTTCAAATTAATAATACCAAACCTAACTTCACATGTCTCATCCCTCAAACATAACTATATTTCAACTTAACCATTTTTTTCATGCCAAGCTATTTAAAAGGTAATATTTTTTTTTACCAAATTATCTACCAATAACAATTTCACAACTTTTTCTAAAATTACTTAACCAACATGATATTTACTTAACCAACATGATATCAACATGATATTTTTTTTTACCAAATTATCTACCAATAGTAACATTTTCAAGATTTTGAGTTCGAAAGTCTACATTTCACATTTTTATTTTCATAAAAATGAACACAACTTAATCATCAACATATCATCTTTTATAAAATATCATGAATATAACACTTTTAGAGTTTTTAATTCCAAAACAACTCTATAATTCCTACTTAAGCATTTACTCCATATTTCTCAACATTAATTTATTTTTCTCAAAAAAAAATTCCAAATCAAAGATAAAAAAAAATTCAACTTTATATTTCTCAAAATAAATCATCTAATCATAAGATGAAGCAGATACAATCCATACAACTATTAAATTCTATTTTCGGACTTCTTTTTACAAAATTAACAACACAAAATGATTTTTCCAAAATCAATTTCAAAATACCAACATTCTTAACATTTCAACATAATTTTTCTTCCAAAAATTACCAAACAAAAATCTGAAAATATATCTATATGTAATACCTCTTATAATGATATATTTTCTCAAAATAACCCTAACATAGTTTTAATGTAAAAATATGAAGAAAGTCTCTACCTCAAATAATGAAGAAGAGCAGATCTAGAAGGCACATCTTGCTCGATCATGAATCCGAGACTATCATTGCGAAGATTACGACGATCTCTCCGACTTTCATTTACAAAGTTTTTGCAAAATCTCACTCGAAGGACTCCCATTTGAAGCTCAAAGGTTGAGCCAACAATGGAGAAATAAAGAAGGAGAGAGAGAGAGAGAGAGAGAGAGAGAGAGAGAGAGAGAGAGAGAGAGAGAGAGACGTCAAAGAAGATGAAATGAAATTGAAGGGAAGATGGAATGATGGTAAAGAGACAAAAGGGGGGCCACCCACATGGGTTTGTTCTCTAAAGTTTGTTTTTTTTCCAAAAAATATAATTTTTGTAATAATACCTCAAAATTTTATAATATAAATTATAAAATGATATTATTTTTTCTCACCACAAAATATAATATTTTTGTACACCACAAAATGTAATATCTTGCTCACCACAAAATATATACTCAATTTATTCACTACAAAAACATATAATTTTTTCACCATATGGGACACACCATAAAATCAACTATCAAATATTTATTATAATCCTATATAATAAATAATAATAACTCCCAAGGTGGTTACTACCAATCACATAATTAAAAAGGACCAAACAGTTAAATATGAGTCATTAAACAAACTCAAATTAAATTAAATCTAAGCCATGGGTCTTGAATTAAATTTCCACCTATAAGCCAAACATAGCCCAATTATATACCAAAATAGACCCAACAAATTTATCTCAAGTCATGGTCTAAACATTCAAAATTAAATAACAAAATTCTGTTATAAATTAAACTGAACACCAATCAGTCCGTGAATTTTCATAAAATAAATACTCATCATTTAATTCTGTAATTTTTACCCAACGTGCTAGATTCGTATGTGAACAACATATAAAAATTTCATAATTTTCTAAGATCGGAAACTATTTTAAAAAAATACAAAACCGAACTATTTTTGTACAAAATTTACACATCAGTCAAATCCGAAAATTTGCTCAATTAAATTATGCACTGTCTATTTTTTTTTAAAAAAATTCTGGGTCATTACATCAAGTTCTTAGAGAGAAAGAGATGAAAGCCCCAAGATCAACGGTGATGAAACCCGATCTTCACCGCACACAATGAAACTCTACCTTAGCTCTCCAACTTTAATCAAGGGACCAAGGTCAAAATGTTTGAGGATTTGGAGAAATCACGGATTTAGTGGGAGTTGATGTAGAAAATATAGAGAGAAGGAGGAGAAAAGAGTTTTTAGAGAGAGAAAGATGTGTATAAAATGATATACACTCAGCCCAAGGAAGGAAGAAAAAGAAAAATTTTGGACTCAGCTCGTTTCACACGTGCAGCACTTGCCCCGCACGTGCGGCCCTCACCTCCGCACATGCAGCTCTCCCACTCCGCACCACAACCCACACCTACATATTATGCACTGAGCAGCCCAAAATACCCCTGGTTTCCACACGTACGGCCTCATCTTGTGCACTTACGACCCCTCTTCCGCACGTGCGGCCCTGGTCCTTCAGCCCAGAATTTCCTCGGCTCGATTCCAGACATTTTGGGCTCAACCATGTATCCTCCGAAACAAGTGAAACTCAATCCCAGAATAAACAAGGACAAGAATTTTGAGAAAAACCTCCGAACACAACAAACTCAAAGAAAACAATGAGTGAAGAGACGCACAACGAGACCGGTTATCACAGGAGCAGAAGTATAGGTTAAAAAAACAAAGGGGGTAATTACACCCTAGTGAGTGTCAGAAAAAAAATATACATATTTATGAAAAAGTTTACAATTTTAATTATTAATATGTTTAAAATTTTTCATTGATTTGTAATTATTTTTTTAAAACTCCACTAATAATGTGATATTTTCCCCCCAAAAATATATTTCATGTCATGTGATTGTCAATGTGACAATTTTTTTTTTACTAATTTTGGATAAAAATTAAATTTAGAAGTAAATTGGGTAAAATTTTAAATGTGAAGGATCAAAATGAAAAAAATAAAATAAATTAAAGACCAATGTGAGAAAATGATAAAACACAAAGTGTAATTTATTCTTATCTTTATATTATGACTTTTTTTTTTAATGTGCCTTGCTGACTTCTGTGAGTTGATTATGGCTAGAGTGGCTTTTTGGGTCAATGTTCCTATTCAGTCCAGGACATTATTTGAAAATTGCAACAAATTAGGTATGTGCCTCTGTCTTGATGTTGCTGAGTTGTGCTGGTTGGAGGGCTTCGGTGGTGTTTTGGATGCTTGTCTTCTTTTTTGTAAGTTGGTGGGAATGGGGGGTGTTAGGATTGGTTCGGTGTTGGTGCTAGTCTTTGCTTGTTTGGAGTTTGGATGCTAGTTTTCTGTTTGGGTGTTGATCCTTTCTTGCTTGTTTTGTTTTCTTTGTTGGGTGGTATCTCATCATCCTCTGGTGTGTTTGTTGGGAGTCTCTTCCCCAGCTTTGTTGATGTGTTTCATCTGTTGTATGTTGATTTTCATCAATTAAGTTGTTTCCTTTTTGCTGATCAAAAAATATATGTAATTTTTGTGATTGAAAATTAGCTTTATTCACAACTTTTATTATTAGAGATTTTTTAACAAAGATAATTTTTTTATGAGTCATTACGAAAAGAAAATTCAGTATGTTTGGTTTCAGTTTTTTGAAAATTGAGTTTTTTTGTTTTTTGTATTTTGTTTTTAGTGAATATTTTTTAAATTTTAAGTATTTTTTTTTTAACTTTTTTAGATGCACCTTACTTAGATGTATCTAAATAGTAAAATATTTGTGAAAATTATTTTAAAAAATTAATAAATAAACAAAAAAATGAAAAATATACTGAATTTTCATATTTTTTGTATTTTTTTTTTGTATTTAGTGTATTTTTTAAAGATTTTTTTCATAAATATTATACTTTTTAAGTGTATTTATGTTAGGTGTGTCTAAAAATTTAAATAAATTGCTTAAAATATTAAAAAAATTCATTGAAAACATTAAAATATGAAAAATAAAAAAAATAGAATTTTCTGAAAACTATTTTCTAAAAACTGGAACCAAACAAGCTGATTTGTTTTTTGGTACGGAATTTTATTAGGCTTCTGTTGGAGTTTGGTATTTTAATATTAAAATAAATTCTTTATAAATAATTGTTGGGTGAAGCACCAATAAATTTTAAATAATGATCTTATAAACTGTTTGATATTTCATTTTTTCTTATGAACCTAAATGTCCTATTCTAGTGTGAATTATATAAAAGGCAAAACATAAATGCGTGTGTATTATGTGTTGAGGGATATATATGAGTTTTCTCATCATGTTGAAATGATTAAACATAATACTTCAAAAAAATTCCTTAGTGTACTTTTCCCTAACATAACACTGCAATGTAATATTTTGAAAACGTAACACTCTAATGTAACATACTAAAAAACTCCTTAAAGTACTTTTCTCAAACGTAACAACGTAACATTCCACAAAAACACCTTAAGTCCATTTTCCCCAAATGTAACAAACTAATCAATGTAACATACAAAAATTTCTTAGTGTATTTGTTTTTTCAAACATAACACTCCAATGTAACACACTAAAAAGTCCTTAGTGTACTTTTATCAAATGTAATAATGTAACATTTAAAAAAAAAAATTTAGTGTATTTTTTTCAAACGAAACACTTCAGTCAATGTAATACACAAAAACTCATTCGTGTGTTTTTTTCTCTCCAAACTTAGCACTCTAATATAACACCAGAAAATCACACTAATGTTCGACAACCAATACTTCATCCACTAAACCTCTCAAAACAAATCTTCCGCACCTCATCTTTCCGTTTCCATCCTAAAAAGGAATCAGAAAATTAGAAAAATGAATCACAAAAGAACATTCACTTAAACTTAGATGACACCAAATCAAATAAATATAACTTTTCAAAACAAAAAGGACTAATTAATTCATAAAAAACTCTTACGATTAAATGGATCAACATTTCCATATGGGATTTATGAGTAAAATTTGCATGATTGTTTTCATATTTGGGATTGTTCTCAACGTCCACATGCATGAAATAAATAAGGATAAATTACAAATACACCTTCTGAGATTTGATTAAAATACAAATCGTCGTCTGTGGTTCTGGAAATTACATTCTACCTCCTGAGATTTTTAATTTCATAACAAATCGCCCATTTTATTAATTAATCATCAAGTCAATTAACATTTTTTAATGATATTAAAAATATGTTTAATTAATAATTTAAATAATTTTATTATTGTATAAGAGAGTAATTATGAATTTCATTTTTTTAGTTAATTCTGTTAAATAAAAAATTCCGATAAAGAAGTATTTGTAATTTTTCAAATCACAGGGGACAATCTATACTTTAAACAAATCTCAAAAAGTATATTTATAATTTGTCCAATAAATAAACAAACGATTGGTAGGCTATGTTTGAATGACATAAATTATGAGCAAGAATGATAATCTCATTATTAGTAATCAAATTTGAAGTGCAATTAGATCCCTTTTTAAGGGGAATTCATATTATTCTCAATTAGAATAATTTGTGGTTAGCTTGATTGGACTAATCAAATGAAATATCCAGGTGTTTAAATGTTGTTCAAGAGTTTGATTTTATTGGAATTCTCAATAAAAAAAATAAGAAAATTAGAAATATTATTGGGCTTGATTATTATTATTATTATTTTAAATTCTTAAATGGCTAAATGTGAGTTCCCCATAGTTAGATGAGGAATCAAATTATTACTTAGTTGGGAACAGCATCTCTAACATTTTTGTTTTTGCAATGCTACCAACTAGTATTGTAAGTTGTCCAATGACACCAATAAACCGATCCACCTATTTACATTTATGATTCATTATTTATTTTTGCGATTATGTTTGAATGACAGTAGATTGAAATAAGATACTGATAAGAAAGTAATTTTTGATTATTTATTTTAATAGGAGTATTGCGTAGAATTTTTAATAATTTTTTAAAAATTCGTAACATTACTTTTGCAAAAGGAAGATATAGGATGATCACATTTTTTACCATAGAACCAAGGACGGATCTAGAATTTGAGTGTTGGGGGAACAAAAACACATGTATCTTTTCATTGAAAAAAATTATTATAACATTTTAAATTTTGATTTATACTGGTACAGAAAAATGAATAATATTACTATTAATTGGATATTCTTTATCAATATAATTGAGAACAAAAATATAATTGGACATATATTTTGTCTGCATTAATTTAACAAAATATTAATTATTATTATGTTTCTGTCTAGTAAAGTTAACTATTTGAAAATGCTGTAATTGCTACTTTTTATAATACATATAAAAACATCTATAATAAACTCAACATCAAAATTTTAATTAATGTATTTCTCAATAAATATAATCAAGTAACTTGTTATAAAATCACCTTCCATCTTATTACACAGTTTGGTTTTGAAAAAAAATTTATAATTAAAAATTTATGTTTTTATCAATATAATGATATAATCAGTTTCAATAAGCAGTTTTAAATTTTATTAACTTATTTTAAGAATGTCATATTCAAGTAAATAATATTTTTATTTCCAGACAATATTCCTATTTCTAAAGAATGAACAAACAAGAATAAATGCAAAATAAGATGGGAGCTTTTTTGATAAATCCACTTTCTAAGAGTTTTATTCCATCCAACCCATATTCTTTTTGACTATTCCATTAAATCCTATTTGAGATAAGAAGACCAAAATACCATTTTCATCTACTTAGGTTCCATTTAGTTCACATTATTTTCTTATGTTTCAATAAGTCCTATGAGTGACATAATTACCAAAATACCCCTAATGTGAATGTTCACACCGTCAATGTGAATGTTCATATTGTCAATGTGTAGGGGCCCAGCCCATGTCGATCCTCGTGGGTGCCCGGAAAAATTTGAGTCGGGCCGGGGCGGGCCCGGCCCATTGACAATGTAAATATTTACATTGACATGTTAACATTCACATTAATAGGAGTGTAAAATTGGCTCGCGTCCCTTGGCGGCGCGAAACCCGCCCGCGGCCCATAGGCGGCCCGGGGCGGGCCCGGTTCGGCCCATTGACAATGTGAATATTTACATTGATATGTTAACATTCACATTGATAAGAGTATAAAATTGGTCCGCGGCCCATGGGCGGTCAAAAGCCCTTCCGCAACCCAGGGCGGGCCTGGCCCGGCCCGTTGACAATGTAAATATTCATATTGACATGTTAACATTCACATTGATAGGAGTGTAAAATTAGCCCGCGCCTCGTGGCTGCCCGAAACCCGCCCACGGCCCGGGGCGGGCCCGGCCTGGCCTGTTGACAATGTGAATATTCACATTGACATATTAACATTCACATTGATAAGAGTATAAAATTGGCCAGCGGCCCAGGGCTGGCCCGGCCCGGCCCGTTGACAATGTGAATATTTACATTGACATGTTAACATTCACATTGATAGGAGTGTAGAATTAGCTCGTGTCTCGTGGTTGTCCGAAACCCGCCCATGGCCCGTGGGCAGCCTAGGGCGAGCCTGGCCTTTTTTTTTTTAATTCTTTTTAATTTTTTCTACCAAAATTTTATTATTTTTCACAAAAAAAGACACTAGGCCTCGGCGCGGGCCGGGCCTCGGACCGAGCCTTGAATGGGCCTTAACCGGGCCAATGGGTCGGGCTGGGCTTCAAAGTGATGGCCCAGGCCTTAGCCTAGGGTCTTGGATTAGGCTCAAGCCTGGGCCCAAACAAGCCTTTCACAGGCCGGGTCGAGCCGGCCCACGGGCCAAAAAATTAGGCCCAGGCCCTAGCCCTAGCACAAGGGTATTCGGGCTTTGGATGGGCTGATGGATTGAGCCTCGGGCCGGGCCGGTGGGCCTGGGCCTAGCCTCGAGCTTAGGTCGGGCTTGGGCGGGCCTGGCCATTTTTTTTAATTCTTTTTAATTTTTTCTACCAAAATTTTATTATTTTCCACAAAAAAATACATTGCGCCTCGGGCGGGCTGGGCCTCGGATTGAGCCTTGAATGGGCCTTAAGTGGGCCGATGGGCCGGGCTGGGCTTCACAGTGATGACCTAGGCCCTAACCTAGGGTCTCGGACATGCTTGGGCCCGGACCAAAACGAGCCTGCCTCGGGCCGTAGGCGAGCTTCAGGCAGCCCACGGGCCGCAGGCCGCGGGCCAATTCTGCATTCCTATCAATGTACATTTTAACATGTCAATGTGAATATTCACATTGTCAACGGGCCGGGCCGGGCAAGCTTCGGGCAGTGGACAAATTTTATACTCCTATCAATGTTAATGTTAACATGTCAATATGAATATTCACATTGTCACGGGTCGGGCCAAGCCCGCCTCGGGCTGCGGTCGGGCTTCGGGCCGCCCACGGGTTGCGGGCCAATTTTACACTCTTATCAATGTGAATGTTAACATGTCAATGTGAATATTCACATTGTTAACGGGTCGGGTCGGGCCCGCCCTGGGCCGCTGGCCAATTTTATACTCTTATCAATGTAAATGTTAACATGTTAATGTAAATATTCACATTGTCAACAGGCCGGGCCGGGCCGGCCCCGGGCCGCCCACAGGCCGTGGGTGGGTTTCGGATAGCCACGAGGCGCGG
Organism: Camellia japonica; assembly: GCA_030407325.1. Classification (NCBI taxonomy): domain Eukaryota; kingdom Viridiplantae; phylum Streptophyta; class Magnoliopsida; order Ericales; family Theaceae; genus Camellia; species Camellia japonica. The sequence goes on from JAPPVO010000031.1 coordinate 145,239,830, forward strand.
GCTAATTTTACACTCCTATCAATGTGAATGTTAACATGTCAATGTGAATATTCACATTGTTAACAGGCCGGGCGGGCCGTGGGCGGGTTTTGGGCAGCCACGAGGCGCGGGCTAATTTTACATTCCTATCAATGTGAATGTTAACATGTCAATGTGAATATTCACATTGTCAATGGGCCGGGTCGGGCTGGGCTTGCCCCGGGCTGCGGGCGGGCTTTTGGCCTCCCATGGGCCGCGGGCCAATTTTATACTCTTATCAATGTGAATGTTAATATGTCAATGTGAATATTCACATTGTTAACGGGCCCCGGGCCGCCCATGGGTCGCAGGCGGGTTTCGCGCCGCCACGGGACGCGGGCCAATTTTACACTCCTATTAATATGAATGTTAACATGTTAATGTGAATATTCACATTGTCAACGGATCGGGCCCGCCCCGGCTCGCGGGCGAGTTTCGGGCCGCCCACGGGTCAATTTTACATTCCTACCAACGTGAATTTTAAAATATGAATATTTACATCATAAAATTGCTAACTGTTCAAAAAATATTTATAAGGGTATCAAAATTAAATATAAGGGCATAAGTGTCCAAGAAAATAGTGTAAATCAAGAAAAAAGACTTCATGGAATAAAACTATACATACATGGGACTAAATGGGTTAAAAAATTCCTTCATGGACTTCTTGGGTTAAAACACTTCTAAATGGGATTTATCAATAATTTTCCCAAATAAGGGGTATAAGCAAATTAAAGTGTGATTTATAAAAGAAGGAAAAAAACATAAATAAGATATGAATAGAAAATAAGAATAGTAATAAATAGAAACAAATAAAAGAATACAAGTAGCTTTAAATAATATAGAAATATAACAAATAATACAAATAACAAATAGAATAGATCAATATTTGATAAAATTCAATTTAGAAATTATTTTTAAAATTTTGTAATGTAGATAATTTGGAGGATACAAACCACTGATATTTTTGGGGGTTCGAAATACTCTAATTTAAAATTATTTTCCTAATTACTAATATATATATATAATTTTTAAAAAATTTAGCAGTGCGACTGCCTTGTCCGCTCCCCTAGATCCATCCTTGCTTCCTCGTTTGGGAACCATCATTTTTAGCCAAAAAGCCAAAAAGTTACTAAATTAGCCAAAAAGCTAACAACCCATACCAAAAAGTCAAAGATTCTCTTTTCTCTCTACTTTTTGCACATCTTTCGTAAAAAGCCAAAAGTCATCCCAAACATACTAGTTTTTTTTAGCTCATATTTTAGCCAAATAGCCAAAAAGTTACTAAATTAGCCTGTTCCCAAACGAGGCCTAGATTATATATTTTGCATGTAATTAGTGTTCACAGCTATTGCATGCTCGGAGTTGCACATTGTTAGAATGAATGTTAGCAACAAATTTGAGAGAAAAGACCAATTCTGTTTTTTAAATGGAGTGGACACACTGTCATACAAGAAAGTAAATTAGAATCACTTCGAATCAAATGGATAAATTTTGTTTAACTTATTGCATTGCTGAAATATAGGAGGAAATTAAAAGAATAACAAATAATTTATATTACTATTTTAATTTTTTGATAAATTCTCTTTTTAAGTGTTTTATTCCATTTAATCCATATTTTTTTTTGAGTATTCCATTAAGTCTTGTTTAATGTAATATGACAAAATCATCATTTCTAACTTTTTGCACATGTTTCTATTTTGAAACTAATACATAACAATAGTCTCTCATTTTATGGAGAAAATCTCTCCCTCATTCTAATTTTTTTTTTCTTTATTCCATGGATAAAATCTCTCCCTTATTCTAAGGAGCAAATATCTTCTGCATTCAAGGGAGAAAATCTCAAATTATGAGTTTTGAACCTTTTTATAATTTGAAAATTTTAAAAATAACGCAACAAAAAATCTGAATGAAAATTAAAATGCAATGTGAATGTTCACAGTAAACAACAAACATACAACTAACTTTTGAAAAGATAAAACACATACTAAAGTACAATGTGAATGTTCATAATAAACAACAAACATACTATTAGCATTCGAAAAAATAAAATTCATACTAAAATACAATGTAAATGTTCGCAATTTATAATTAACATACAACTAGTCTTAAAAAAAAATTACTCATACGAATGTAAACATTTACACTCAACGTGAAAACATAAAATAAAATTGAAAAACGACTATTTCAATTGTTCAATGGTAACAAAAATGATTGTTCAACTAACAAGTATGATAACAAAAACAACAAACAAACAATTAACTTTCGAAAAAATAAAACTTATACTAAAATATAGTGCGAATGTTCACAATTTATAATTAATATACAACTAGTTTTTAAAAAAAAATAGATTCATACCAAGGTGAAATTCACATTGCAACGTGAAAACATAAAATAAAATTTTAAAAAGTGAAAATCAACTATTTCTATTGTTTAGTAGTAACAAAAATAATTGTTTAACCAACGAGCATAGTAAAAAAAATAGCAAAATACAACTAACTTTTGAAAAAATTTCAAAAAAAAAAAAAAAACTCGTACCAAAATATAATGTGAATGTTCACAATTTATAATTAACATACAACTAACCTTAGAAAAACTAAATTCATACCAATGTGAACATTTACACTACAACATGAAACAAAATTGAAAGAAAAAAAAAGACTATTTTAATTATTTAATGGTAACAAAAAATAATTGTTCAAACAACAAGTATAGTAACAAATAACCAATAATATGTGAACATTCACATCTTGCAATTATAATTATATCCATATCTATATTTCAACACTTATTTCTTAGACTTTCAAATAATGCGAAATGTGAACATTCACAGTGATTGACAAAAAATAGAAACATTGGCAACAATAGAATAAAAAAAAAAAAAAAAAAACTCAATCACTCTAAAAAAAAAAAAATCACTCACATGCTCATCTTTATTATTACTATCATTAACAATCTATGTAATTTCACCATTCCACCAATACAAATCAAACCAAACTCACCTTTGAACAATACGTTTGTAACAAAATTGACTAGACAAACAAAGTTTCGATTTACAATAATGAAGAAATATAGAGTTTCGAACACAGAGCAACAATAGACGAACACAAATTTTCGAACACATAGTGACAATGGAGGATTACAAAGTTTCACCGCAACAATGGAGGAACGTAATATTATTTCACCACCATGTATAAACTAGAGTTTCTAAACCCTACCAAATAGAGAGTTTCCCACAAATGTGAATGAAATTGATCAAAAAGAAAAATGTGAATAATGGTAACTACCAAAATAGAAGTAGTAACAAAAAGGAAATGTGTATATCCCTTTTCTATGTAATACATATCAACAATAGACATAAGGATATAATAGTCTAACAAACAATATAAATCAAGAAAAAAGGGCCTTATGGAAGAAAAGTATAAATACATAGGACTAACTAGGTTATAATTTTCCTTGGTGGACTTATTGGGTTAGAACACCTCTAAATGAGATTTATCAATAAAAAACCCATTTTTAAATATTTCAAACTAGAAATCTACAACTAATTAGATGGGTTTGACTTGTTGGGTGTTGTTGGTTGGATGCTCTTTGGGTGTTTGGTAGGTGGGTGTTTGAGAGGTGGTCTTTGGGTGTTCGGCAAAGAAGAGGCTCCAGGCGAGGTACGATGGTGCAGGCACGCGGTGGAGTTGCGACTGTAGGAATAGGAAGTGTGGATGCTCTTTAGGTGTTCGATAGGTGGGTGCTCTTTAGGTATGATAGGTAGAGAGGATGCACTAGAGATAGGTGCAATAGACACTAGGTGAGGTGCGTGGATTAAATACGTGCTTAGAGCTAGGGGTGTGAGTGGTGCGGTTCGGGTGGTTTGAGAGTAAAATTATAAACCGAATGGCGGGTTAGCGGATTGACAATTTGCGGTTTGGGCGGTTTTTGGCGGATTGGCGGATGGAATGACTGCTTCTGTGCCATAAGCCATGGAAAAGGGTGATTCCCCTGTTGATCTTCTCGGCGTAATCCGATATACCCAGAGTACGTTGGACAATTCGTCTACCCACTTCTCTTTTGCTGCCTGCAGCCTCTTCTTTATACCATCCAAAATTACTTTGTTGGACGCTTTTGCTTGTCCATTGCTTTGTGGAAAACTTGGGATTGAAAAGTAGTTTTTGATCTTAAACTTTGCACAGAAGTTTTTGATCAGCTTACTGTCAAATTGTGTCCCATTGTCTGCAACAATTGCTCTTGGAATCCCAAATCTGGTGATGATGTTTCTCCATATAAAGTTCTTAACATCCACATCTCGGATCTTGGCAAATGGTTCTGCTTCTATCCACTTTGTGAAGTAATCTGTTGCTACCAGCAGGTATTTCCTTTGCCTAGTTGCTTGGGGCAATTGCCCAACGAGATCCATCCCCCATTGGGCAAATGGCCAAGGGCTGGATACAGGGTTTAGGTCAGCAGCTGGCTGGTGAATCAATGGTGCAAACCTTTGGCATTGTTCACACTTCTTTACGTAGGCTTTTGCATCTTTTTGCATGTAGGGCCACCAATACCCCTGGGTAATGGCCCTGTGAGCTAGCAATCTGCCCCCAGTGTAGCTTCCACAAATCCCCTCATGAATTTCATATAAGAAATCTTCAACCTGCAGAGGGTGTACGCACCTTAAGAGGGGTCCAGTGAAGGACCTTCTGTAGAGATGTCCTTCTGCTGTCAAACTGAATTTTGCCGACTTCAATCTGATCTTGTGTGCCTCATTTTGGTCTTCTGGTAGCTTTCCTTCTTTCAAGAATGCAACAATTGCGTCCATCCAGCTTGGCCCCATGTCTATGCACATTGCTTCATGCTCTGTGATTACTGGTTCAATGCTCGGGCCCGACAAGTATTCAATCATTATTGTCCTTGATTTTCCTGGTTGTATTGCACTAGCTAGGTTGGCCAATGCATCGGCATAGTTGTTATCATCTCGGCTGACTTGAAGCAATCTGCAGTTCTGGAATAAGGTTGTCAGCCTGATGACCTCTTTTGCGTAGGCCGACATTCTTTCGTCTCGGGCTGCAAACTCGCCCGTTGTCTGGTTAACTATCAATTGTGAATCACAAAAAACTATTACCTCATCTGCTTGTACTGCTGCTGCTAGCTTCAGTCCTGCAATTAATGCTTCATATTCTGCCTCATTGTTTGAAGCCTTGAACCCCAATCGAATGGACTGTTCTAATATTTCTCCATCTGGAGATATCAGTACTACCCATGCCCCCGCTCCTTGACGGTTTGAACTCCCATCAACGAATAGTTGAAAGGAATCGCCGATGTAAATGCTACAGGGCCTGGGTTTCTCTTCTTTCCTTTGTTCTTTAGCCTTTGGCTGCGCTTCTGCTCGCTTGTTTGGACATTGTCTGTCTTGGCTCAACGGAGCCCGACGTTGGATGGACTCTGGAGTGAACTTGGCCACGAAGTCGGCCAAAACCTGGCCTTTGATTGCAATTCTGGGCCTGTACTCTAGATCATACCGGCCTAGGGCGACTGCCCATCTGGCTATTCGTCCTGTTAAGTCTCCCTGCTGCCATAGGGACTTCAATGGATACTCTGTTAGTACCACAACTTTATGGGCCTGGAAGTAATGGTTCAACTTCTTTGAAGCCATTACTAGAGCCAGTGCCAATTTCTCTAAGGGTAGATACCTTGTTTCTGCGTCGGCTAGGGTTTTGCTGACATAGTACACAGCCTTTTGCTCCCCTTTTTCTTCTCGGATTAGTACTGCACTATTCGTATGTTCTGAAACTGCTAAGTACAGGAACAGCTCCTCCCCAGGTTCTGGATTTGAAAGTACTGGCGGTGTGGTCAGGTACTTCTTCAGATCGGCTAATGCTTCTTCGCACTCCTCTGTCCAGAGAAAATCTGTGGCTTTCTTCACTAATTTGAAGAAAGGCTTGCACTTGTCTGAGCTTCTGCTTATAAACCTGTTTAGGGCTGCGGCCCTTCCAGTTAGCATCTGCACCTGTTTTGCCGACGTCGGGCTTTTCAGCTCTAGGATGGCCTTGATCTGATCTGGGCTGGCCTCAATGCCCCTCCTGGTCACCAGGTATCCTAGAAACTTACCAGATCCAACTCCAAATGCACACTTCGATGCATTGAGTTAGAGCCGATATGTTTTAAGGATTTCAAAGACTGTTTTTAGATCGGCGAGATGGCCCTCAGGCTCCTTAGACTTAACGACCATGTCGTCAATGTAGACTTCTACTGTTCGGCCGATCAGGTGCTTGAACATCTTCGTTACCAATCTTTGGTAGGTGGCTCCTGCGTTTTTCAATCCAAAGGGCATTACTCTGTAGCAGTATAGCCCTTTGGGAGTGATAAATGCAGTCTTCTCTTCATCTACTGGGTCCATAGCTATCTGATGATACCCCCTGTAGGCATCTAGGAAGCTCATCCTTCCATGCCCTGAAGTAGCATCCACTAGCTGGTCAATCTCGGGTAGAGGGAAGCTGTCTTTGGGACAGGCCTTGTTTAAACTGGTAAAGTCTACACAGACCCTCCATTTACCATTCTTCTTCTTTACCACCACTGTATTGGACAACCATGTCGGGTAGTGAACTTCTCTGATGGCCCTAGCCTCCAGAAGCCTGTCTACTTCTTCTTCTACCGCTTCGACGTGCGTCAATGTTGGTTTTCTGGCTCGTTGAATTACAGGTTTGGCCGACCTGTCAACATTCAGTTTGTGGTAAGTGACCTCGGGGTCAAGGCCAGGCATTTCATAAGGTGTCCAAGCAAACACCTCAATATTTGCTCGCAGTTGTGGGGATATATTTTCTGAGTACCAACACGTGGCAAGGTGACGCCGACGTGTCAGCCGAGGTGCCACGTGTCCTGGCCGTTGTGCCGAGGTGATCTCGGTTAGGCCGAGGTTTCCTCCGAAGATATCGGAATCCGAGATAAACGGATAAGGGACAAGAGTCCTAGGATGAAGGAAGACTACAGGATGGATAAGGATAACACTCTCAGGAAGTCTATCCTTATCTCTTGTAGAGTCCAAAGTAAGCACTGAATGAGAGTCCATAGAAGTTAGGTTTCTAGTGGGACTGGGATTGAGTTAACTATAAGAGAAAGGCACCCCCGATGGGTCTAAGGTACGCAATTTATGTTTTGAGCAGTGAGTTTAGCACTTGATTATATCTGAGAGATATACTGACTTGATCGTCGGAGTGCCCTCGGGTGGAAGAACCACCGCCGGAATCTTCTCTTTCTGTTGCAGGTTAGCCAGGTGTCATCTATTCTGCCAGTTATCTCCAGCTGATCACTGAGTTGGCAGTGTGATCGGAAAATTACTCACACAGATATATAACACAATGTATGTAACGCCCTCAGAATTCAACCCATTAAATATAAAGCAAAACATGCATTATTAAAAGAAAACATTATTTATTACATCAATCATCAGAGTCTTACGAAATAAAATACCATAATAAATGCCCTACGGGCTTACATCTTGCCAAGCCAACACTTGGATACAATTTACTGAGTTCTAACTCAAAAACAGATAAAGCCCTAGGCTTGAAGGATTACATTGTTCAAATAAACCAAATAACAATAAAACAAGTCTTCAAATTCAATTCCTCACAAGCTAAGTCCTTGGAGGGAGTGAACCACCTGAACCTGAAAAATAAAGTTCCCATATAGGGTGAGCCACAGCCCAGTAGAGAAATACTAAACCAAGCATAAGAATTAACTAAAGCATTAGCATCTGATACATGGTTAACACTCTACAATCAAGTTACAATTTTCATGACACAAATGTCTACATTGCCTATGACACACTGTCTATGGCACATTTCACTTTCCAATCATATCATTATGGCTCAGAACCTGGCCAACTATAATAGTGATCCAGATGTCACAAAATAAATGAGACTAAAGCTCAAATCACAACACTTCCATACTTCCAATTGATACACATTATAATGATGCATCATATCAACAACAAATAGCAATATTGCTATTATCAATAAGCACACATATGAGTGATGCTACTGGAGTCCATCCCCTATCTCCTCCCAACAAATCCGGTTTAGAGGTCCATCCCCTATCTTCCCCTAAACCGTGGAGTTCATCCCCTATCTCCTCCAAATGAAATGCATATGCAATGAAACACACAATTGCCATATACAACACGTAATCAATACAAGTAATGTTCTGTATTAATTCAACTGTCAACATAAGTGACATAATTTCAGTTATACCTAAGCCGCATGCAAGGTCTACAACAATCAATGACTATCCTCCACCGATAGCCCAAAACAGTTATTTCTAAATAAGAAATAAATACAACATTGAATATAAAATTAACATTCTCATAGGTAAGTATTTAAACTACCCAACTATATCATTAATCTCATAATTTCCCCAATCTCATGAATTAAACTAAATTCCACATTTTTCCTTTAAATCAATTATGCAAATTAATCTAAGCCAAAACCCTAAGGTTCTCCCAAAATTACCAAACTACCCCCACATACCAAAATACCAACACTTAGGATTAAAACATATAAATGGAGTAGGAAATCCCTACCTCAAAGAAAGAACCAGAAAAGATGATGATGAAGAAGATGCTCGAAACTCCAAAGTGCTCCAAACTGACAACTGCTCAGATTAAAAGGAAGCCCTCACTCTCCTCTATCTTATTTGTAAAAGGACTAGGGCAAAAACCCACCCTAACTAGATCAAATCAAGGAGAGAAGATGAGTTGGGAGAGAGAGAACTCGTAACCTAGGGTTTAGAATATGAAAGGGACTAAAAAACTGAATTAAAACACGCTGCTGCGTATTTAAGTCTGACAGGCTCGCTCGAGCGAAGACCTGGTCGCTCGAGCGACCAGACACAAGAAATCCTCGCTCGAGCGAAGAAAAGCTCGCTCGAGCCAAAAACTCGATGCTTCAGGTCTGCAACCCAGAAGCTCGCTCGAGCGAAGGAAAGCTCGCTCGAGCGAAGAACTCGAAAACATACACCTCGCTCGCTCGAGCGAAGGAAGCTCGCTCGCGCCAAGAAAGACATCTCTCAGGTCTAAGTACTGGACGCAAAGCTCGCTCGAGCCAAGGAAAGCTCGCTCGAGCGAAGAACCAAAAACGAAGACCTCGCTCGAGCGAAGAGAAGCTCGCTCGAGCGACCAAGCCAAAAACTGAACATGCAGACTTGGTTTCTAAACCCAACCAATCTGCAACCAACCTGCTAAACACATCCTATAACCCAAGAATAAGGAATTAAAGGACAACAACAACAAATATAACAGCGGAACATAAGTCCGGATACAATAATCAAAAGGGAAAAGACCGGGGTCGCTATAATGTAATTTTAAATAATATGTTTCATATATATAACCACTAATTTATAATAAATTTTATATCTTAAATTTCTCTCACACTCATTTTTACATTGATATTTCATTGGAGGTTAAAAATATATATATATGTATTAACTATAGCGGAGTGGAGCGGTTCGGTTGGCGGATTATAAATTTTAAAGTTTAAACCGCGGTTAGCGGTTAGAGTGGTGTGGATAGATGCGGATCGGTGCGGTTTTAGCGAATTAGGCGGTATTTTGCACAGCCCTACTTAGAGTTGCGACAGCGAGAATATAAAACATGAGAGGCAACCTCTTTTGCTTGAATATTTTATTGGCATGGGTGACACAACCTTAGGTTGTGTGGGTTAGATATTTGGCATGAGTGACACAGCCTTAGGTTGCGTGGGTCAGATCTTTGGGGTTCTATGTACTTAGTTTTGTAGTTAAGTTCTTCTAGACTTTTTTATTTTATTTTATTTTTTGGTTGCTTTGTTCTTGTTTTGTTATTTTCTTATTTTTAAAAAATTGTGAGGCCAAAGGGTTGGTTTAGGGGTGTAAATTTGGTTTGGCCTGGTCCATGTCGGGCCTTGCGGGTTCTCGCCAACATTCGAGCCAAGCCCGGCCGGCCCACGAGCCAAAAAATTAGGCCTAGGCCCAAAGAGTATTCAGGCCTTGGATGGGCCTGGACCTGAGCTCGGGCTTGGGTTGGGCTTAGGAGAACCTGAACATTTTTTTTTTATTATAAATTTTTTCTACTAAAATATTATTATTTTTCATTAAAAAAGACACTGGGCCTTGGGCAAGTCAAGCCTCGGGTTGGGCCTTGAGCAGGCCGATGGGCCAGGTCTAGCCACGAGCCTAGCCGGGTTTCAAAATGATGGTCCAAGCCTAGGGTCTTAGGCTGGGCTGGGCTGGGCTGGGCTCGGGCCCAAATGGACCTAAACGGGCGGGGCCCACCCCAGGCTGTGGGCCATTTTTACACTCCTAGATTGGTTGTATAAATACGAGTTGCATTAATAGGGGAGTTTGCACTCTCTGAATCTCTTTCAGTACATCTTATTTCCTTGTATTTTTAATTTCATATTTTTCATAAAATTTTTACTTTATCAATAAAATATATATGTATATATATAGTAATTTTCGCCTACTGTACGGACACAGATTTGTCCACGTGTTAACAATACGTAACTAAAACCTTAATCTTTTCCGCTGACACTGTTTTGCTTCTGCAAAACAGTAATGGTGAATTAACAAGTGGGTGTATGCCGAAAAGGCCATCTGATGCCTAAGTTAGTTTCCTCTACCTTTTTTTTTTATAGCCGATTCCACACCTATTTGGGTTAACATAGACTCTTTGTCCATCCAGGATTCCTCTCTCTACGAATAATGCTTATCCAAAAGTACCAAGCATACAATTCTTCCTATAGCTACCTTGATAAGTTCACACTCGGACGGACAAATCAATCGAGTACAATTGCACACACCGGTCCTTCCTAGCTGAAGCACACATTCGGCTAGGCCAATAACAACTACTTAAGTCGGTTTGGTCCAATTTCATTACCAAGCACATGCGCTATATCCAAATCTTGCCATATAGCAATGTCGCACATGGGCCACAAGGCCTACCTAGTCCGATATGCACTCCTAACTTACCACCATACCTTCATGATTTGCATGGTAGGAGGCATGGGCCTAGATCGCCATCTAGGGGCCAAACGTGCTTAACCATAATGATTTCTCACTACAGGCTACAACACACCCTGACGACCCAGCGATATAGGCAACAACCCATCCCGATGACTCATCGGCCCAGTCCTGCTTGATTATAATTTTCCTCACACCTACCATTTGAAAACGATATCGTTCACATAGCAGTGAAAGTCATACATCAGTGATGAAGTATTATCAGATAACATTATGTAAACTGTCAATAAAAAGGCATGTTGAACTCATTAACCATTAATGTTGAGACTCTTAAAGATCCTAATCTTATTAAGGAGAGTTGTCAATCACTTTAAAAACTTCTTTTATGAAAATTGGAAATTATACCTAAAGTAATAGAAAGCGTGGGAGCTTTTTGACCCTGGTGGAGAATTCATCAAAAAGTAATTCATGGTTATCTATTTCAGCAAGAATTATCTTTCCACATTATATAGGAATTTGATTTCCTCAATTTCCCACTTCTCTATGGAAATTTCACATTTCTACAAGAATGTTAGCTATTTAAGAGTAAAAAAAATAATTATGTCAAATCATTTAAAATTTAGAAAAATTACCCATAAATTCCATATGGGGCAATATTGATCAATTTAGTCGTAAGAGTTTTCTTATGAACCAATTGGTCTTGTTTGGTTTTGGAAAAATGTATTTATTTGATTTGGTGCCATTTGAGTTTTCTTGTTTACCCTTTTGTGATTCATTTGTTATCCCTGATTTGTTGTAGTTTGAAAATGTAAGGTGAAAGATTTTTTTTTGGGTATGATTTGGGCGAAGGGGAGTGAATCATGGTGGCTAGGTTGGTGGATGGTGTGTTTTTGTCAAATGTAAAAAATGTCATTTGAGGAAGGGGAGAAATCATGTTTGGTGGCGTAGAAAATGTCATGCGCACAATTTTCAATGTTATCACATTTGATATAGGTTTGTAACGTTATAGGTAATGTTGATTCGATACACTATTTCGTCACATTTCAATCGGTGAGTAATTCATTTAAGCCAAACGTGGTCATAATAAAACACCTAAACAAATATTAAATGCAATATCCCGCATGTTTAAAAACATACGCCATTTTGGTTATTGTAATAAGTTTTTCAGACAGGATGTTAGATTATAACAATCAAACCGCACCGATAACAATGCTACATACAATGAAAAGCCACATACAATGGAAAACAATATCAAGGAATATGAGATTTCAGTGCCAACATTAAGGAGCAACGCACTTTTTAATCATAAAAACACATTCGCTGTGGCTGATTGCGGCATTCAAAAACTAATGTCACGTTACGCCTGTACAATGTTGTTATCATAGACAATATTAGGGAAGATGTTACATTCATATTCTCGGTGAGCAACACCAACATCAAATGATTCAACTATCGGGGATGCAGACTAGTACGGGCTGTCACGGCTGGTGTTATGATTTGATCCGTTGCTTTTGTTGGAAGAGTGATCTGTTGGTGGACTCCTACTCGAAGCTGCATTCATGATTGATTGAGTCACTATGTGCGCTTCACGATCGTTGACATGGTCTTCCAATACGACAATTGTTTATTTTAACTTAGCAATAACTCGGTTTCGTATATTTCGATATAATGATGCCGTCAAAACCAATAAATAGATTTATGGCTTGCGCACCGAGCATGAGTTCCATTGATGTGACTCTCTCTTCTAACTCACGTACACATTCAGACTTCATTCAAGATTAGGTCTCCAACTTTGTAATTTTGTGTAGAGCCTTCCTTAGTTCCTCCCTAGAATCCACTGATTCATTACCATTAACATCACCCACAGCTGTGCTCGACAGGTCAAGAAGGTCAGGGAAGAGATTCGACCAACCTTCTCCGATGACCAACATGTTGGGAACGTGCTTTACCATTTCTCACAGTAATTCAGTGCGGGGTCTCTTCGTGTCGATAAGTGGTTCAATGTCAACGTAGCTACCGTTTGGGGAATCCGGCTTCTAACAATCAAAATTTGGCTCCGCAACATCCATATCACACTTCCAACGTCGCAAGTGGAGAGGGGAAAGGAACATTTTAGGAGCTATGTTAGCATTTGGTATGTCAATTGCATCAACTCAGTTACATGATAATGCAACCATACTTTCACCAACATCATTTAGGTACGTTTCAAACATATAACGGTAACTCAATGCATACCCATTAGATACACATTTGCATGGGGAAGTTAACAATTTTTACAATGTTACATTTACATTATCAACATTCACATGATAACACTTACATGTGTCCAATCCACATGTCTATTTTCTCATTTTAAAGATGATTAGAACATAAAATTAATCCGAATACACCATGAACATCAGCAACAATGATATTAAAATGAGAGAATATTCATATAACACATTTACGATGTAAGAAATCCTAATTTCTATGAATATCAATGTCCCTTTTTAGTTTGTCATATTGAATCTTTGAACACTAACATGTCTACTCAAAATGATGACATAAATTACCAAATAACCACTATCTCAACACAGCACCCATCTTTGTGGTGGGTGATCGATGTTAACACCCAACCCCATGGCTCAACAAAATCAAACCCAAAAACTGGGCATCCAAAACATACTGCCATATTGATACACAGAACAAAAGAATACATGCGAATATGTTTTTGGGCATCACAGTAACAACATCCCGACGACAATCATACATGACCCAAATTCGAATTACCATTCAATCCCACAATATCGGCCAAAAATCAATGTCATAAGAACACATGAACACCATGAACACGACACTAACATCATGCAAACGGGAAAACACAACAACATAACATAGCAAATGTTGGAACAATTTGTCTTGAATTCTTCAGTTGGTGGTTTTTGGGTCTTCAAAACTTTGCGATGATCTTGTCTATGTAGAACAAAAAATTGGTGCTTCAAGTCATGTTACTTATCTCTTTCCTAAAGACAATATTTGCACCCATCAAAAGGTGTGTAGATGGTTACAGCAAATTCGCCTCCAAGATACAATAAAACTTGATCTAAAGATCAAGTCTATCGGCGTCTGTATTGACGATAGTAGATCAGAATACTCTTGATATAATCAAGAAAAACTAAGACATTGATAATCAAGTCTGCAGAATTTGATTACTAGTAAGAAAAGCAGAAACTTGCTTAAGAAACTCTTGATCAAAAACTCTAAATCAAGAGGGAGAGAGAGAGAGAGAGAGAGAGAATTGCAGGAATACTTTCTGAATTTTTTAGATGATTGAAATGGCTGATTTAGGCCTTGATGCATCTGATTGAATGATCATGTCTCTTGATCGCATCCAATCAGATCTGACCGTTGGATCGAAGATCTATGGTGCAGATCATTCTTACACCGAATAAATGCATTGATTGATCATACCTGATCACGATCGGGTGCCATCTTATCCGTTCGATCACGTGTATCTCCAATCAACGGCTAAGATCAAACCACTCCAGATCGGACATGCAACCGTTCGATCAGTTGGTTGACTCATCGCCAATGGACACTATATCACTGCCATGTGGAGTTGACTGTATTCTACGTTACTAGGGCTCCAAACGAACCGAGCCGAGCCGAGCTTTGTTGAGCTCGAGCTCGGCTCGTTTACTTATCGAGCTCGTTTATTGAGCTCGAGCTCAGCTCGGCTCGATAATTTTTTTAATATTATTTATATTATTTAATATATATTTTAATATACTATTTAAATTAAATAATGATAAATGAGACAAGCTTGACGAGCCGAGCTTATGCTAGCTCGAGCTCGGCTCGTTTACTAAACGAGCCTAATATTTGAGCTCGAGTTCGGCTCGTTTACTAAACGAACCGAGTTGAGCCAAGCCCTTAACGAGCCGAGCCGAGCTTGTTCATGAACAACTTGGTTCATTTGTAGCCTTACACGTCACTCATGCCACGTTGGATCTACGTTATCACTCAAACCTGTCCGATGCAAATAGGAAAGCGCTTTCATGGCGCCTTGTGCCGATGTGTCTGTGCTAAGTGCTAAGTGCAAAGTGCGCCATCAAACGCCATGCAACCCACTGTCCATACCACATGCGCGCGCACGCGTGTATGGGTGTGTGAATAGTGCGAAACATCATCCTTGCGGTGTGAGTGCATGTACACTAGCATCCATCCCACAATTCCAGATTCAAAGGAATATTCCATGTAGCACTTTATTAAGTGCTCCATGTTTTGCTCTTTTTCCAATGTGGGACAAAGTCTCCAAGCTTATTTCATGCTTTCCAAAGAAAAACATGAAAGATTTTGAAAACACCCAAAAAACTAAATAATAAATTTTGAAAACCCTTTTTGAAAATTCCTCAACATTCCCCCACCATTTTCAAAATATCAGATGATGATTCTTGGTTCACTTGGTAGCCTTATGCATAAGTGAAGATATCTTACGATTTGAATCATTCACTTAGTGAAAATACCTTAAAGTTTTTTCAAGATGGCATAGTAGACTTGTCTTTGAACTAGTGATCTTATATGACTAACCGGATATGTCTCATGCATAGTACAGGTTTCCTTAAGTATTCAAACAAACCAACACGTGGATTGGCCTTATGTTTATATCCTATTTCATAAGCGCTCTAGAGTCAAGCCCTTGGACTTATAGGAAGCGGCACCACCTCCTACACTCACATAGGTAAGCTTACTGAGAATACCCTTGTAATTTACAGTACCCTAATAACCCAGTTGTAAGCTTATGACGAGTTTGCTAACTCATCATCTTCTTTCCACATTATAGGTACCAAGCACTTCAACCTTAGGATGAAAATGAAATAAAACTAAGTGTTTGCAATCACAATATATGGTGTACTTGGGCTCATTGAACTCAAGACTTGATGTTTTTTCAAGCGTTGAATCGAGTTTTCACGAGGAGTGATTATGTTAAGTGGGCTTAAGACCGATCCACTTTGATGTTTTCCACACCAAATCCCTTGTAAGTCCCTTTGTTAAGGGGTCAGCCAAGTTTTCACTTGATTTTAGATAACTAATGGTAATCACACCTTCTGTGATTAACTACCTGACACAGCTATGTCTCAGTCCTATATGCCTGGACTTTCCATTATAGACATGGCTATAGGCCCGTGATAGAATTGTTTCACTATAACAATGCAAAGATATTGGTGGCATAGGTTTTGGCCATATCTTAATCTTTAACAAGAGATTCCTTAGCCACTCTACCTTTTTTCTACAAGAAGCCAATGCTACAAACTCTGACGCCATGGTTGAGTTTGTTATGCATGTTTGCTTCTTTGAACCCCAGGAGATAGCTCTTTCTCCAAGAGTAAAAATCCAACCACTCGTGGATGAGTGATCTTTGCGGTCACTTATCCAACTAGCATCCATGAATCCTTCCAACATTGTCGGATAGCCATTATAGACTATTCCATAGTCTATCATTTTTCTCAAGTACCTAAGTATTCGGTTAACAGCATGCCAATGCACACTACTGGTATTACTAGTGTATCTATTAAATTTTCTCACTGCAAATGCAATATTAGGTCTAGTGCAAGTCATGGCATACATCAGGCTACCTATCACTCTTGAGTATTCTAGCTGATCAACAACTCTTCCAGTATTAGGATACAATTTCAAATTTGAATCAAAAGGCGTAGACATGGGTGTGCAATTATATTGATTAAATTTCTTAAGAATTTTCTCAATATAGTACGACTGGGTAAGAATCAAATTATTGTCCTCTCGTTTGATCTTAATACCTAGAATTATATTAGCTAAGCCCATGTCTTTCATACTAAAGCTAGACGATAAGAAACTTTTAGTACTTTCAATACATCATTGTCAGTACCAAAAATAAGCATGTCATCTACATATAGACATATGATTATACCTTTATTACCAGTAAACTTACTGTACACACACTTATCAGATTCATGTATCCTAAAACCATTTGACACTATTACTTTGTCAAATTTCTCATGCCACTGTTTTGGAGCTTGTTTCAATCCATATAGTGACTTCATGAGTTTACACACTTTGTGTTCTTGAGCCTGTACAACAAATCCTTCTAGTTGCTGCATGTAGATTTTCTCATCTAACTCTCCATTTAAGAAAGTGGTCTTAACATCCATTTGATGGATTTCAAGCTTGTAGATTGAGGCTAAGGCAATCAACACTTGAATGGTGGCAATTTTGGCCATCGGAGCATATGTATCCAAATAATCGATACACTCATTTTGAGTAAAACCTTTAGTAACTAGTCTTACTTTGAACTTGTCAATTGTGCCATCAACTTTCATTTTCTTTTTGAAAATCCATTTATAACCAATTGGTTTGGATCCATGTGGCAAATCAACAAGTATCCAGGTATTGTTACCCACGATAGAATCCATCTCATCGTTTATTACTTCTTTCCAGAAAGCAACATCTTGAGACTTCATAGCCTCGTCAAATGTTAATGGATCTGAATCCATATTCAAAGAAATCATTGTTTGTTTACAATAAGCTTTCCTAGTTCCTTCTACAAGGTAAACAATGAAATCAGAGCTAAATGACTTCTCAGTTCTAGCCCTCTTACTCCTTCTTAACTCAATCGGCTCATTAGGCTCAATGGGTTCATGTCATTCACTTTCCTCTGTAGACATCAAAGGAGTTGATTCATTTCCCTGATTAGAATCCAACCTTGGAATGGTTGTGAAACGATTATCATAAAATACCGCATCACGTGATTCAATGATGGTATTTGTTTCTACTGAACCATTGGACTCTACTACTAGAAACCTATATGCTTTGCTATGTATAGCATAGCCAAGGAATATGCATTCAATTCCTTTTTCAACTAATTTCTTCCTTTTAGGTTCAGGCAATCTGACTATTGCTTTACAGCTCCACGTTTTCAAGTAACCTAGATCAGGTTTCTTGTTTTTCCAAAGTTCATAAGGAGTAACATTTCTTCCATTGAGAGGAATTCTATTGAGTATGTGACATGCAGTGAACAAGGCTTCACTCCCAAAACCAGAATTTAAACTGGAGTAAGAAAGCATAGCATTAATCATTTCTGTTAATCTCCTATTCTTTCTTTCAGCTACTCCATTTTGTTGTGGTGTGTAGGGTGTAGACTTCTCATGAATAATACCAACATTTTCACAATATTCTAGAAAATGGTATTCACCGCCTCTATCAAACCTAAGTCTCTTTATTTTGACATTACATTGATTTTCTACTTCTATCTTAAAAATCTTGAATTTATCAAGCACCTCATCTTTTGAATGCAAAAGATAGATATGACAGTACTGAGAAAAATCATTAATGAATGTTACAAAATATTTCTTACCACCTCTAGTGGGGGTACTATGCATATCACATACATCACTATGCACAAGTTCAAGCAGAGATGTGGTTTTATCTACTTTAAAAAATGGAATGCGAGTAATTTTAGATTGCACACAAAATTTTCATTTTTCAAACATATCAAAGTCATACTTAGGAATTAAATCTAAATTAACTATATCATGCATTTTCCTAGTATTAACACGACCTAAACGAGCATGCCATAAAGAAATAGAATTAACAATATAAACAGAAATAGATGTATTATTGATAATGTTAAGTTTGAACATTCCCTGATACATGTAGCCCTTCCCAACAAAAATCTCATCCTTAGACAGGACAAATTTGTCCGACTCAAATACTAATTTGAAACCATACTTATGAAGCAGGCTTCCAAATACAAGGTTTTTCATGACATCAGGTATATGATAAACGTCATTAACACTTAAGACTTTTCGAGATGTGAACTCTAAATCCACCGTTCCTTTGCCTTTGATAGCAGCAGTTGAAGAGTTGCCCATGTAGAGAACTGTTCCATCACTCACTTGTTCATAAGTAGTGAAATGGCTCTTGTCGTTGCAGACGTGCCTTGTTGTTTCTGAGTCAATCCACCAGTCACTAGTATCTTCGAGCATGTTTACCTCAGATACAACAACCACGAACTTGTTCTTGGAATTTGATGCGTTTGGCTTCTTCTTGTATGACCGACATTTATCTCTGAAGTGCCCTGGCTTGCCACAGTGCCAGCAAGCACCTTTCGGCTTCTTAGCATCTTTCTCAAGTTGAGGGTCGCGCTTATGCTTCTTTTTGTTGAACCTCTTGCTATCATCTACCATGTGAATCTTGGAAGTTTGAGCCAATTGGTTATCTTTACTTTCAAGAAGTCTTGACTCTTTCTTAACTTGGAGGTGTTGAGCCAATTCCTCTAAAATTAGATCTTCCTTTTTGTGTTTCAGAGTTTTCTTAAAATCCTTCCAAGAAGATGGCAGTGTTTCTATTATAGATGAAACTACAATAGATTAATCCATATTCATATTCTTTTGTCAAAGTTGACTCAGAATATGTTGGATCTCATGGAATTGTTCCATAATGGGCTTTGTATCAATCATAGTAAAACGCATAAAATTACTAACAAGAAATTTCTTACTGGTGGCATCCTTGGTGAGGTACTTTGATTATAATATGTCCCAGAATTGCTTTGTTGTTTCCAGATGTTGATACATATTGAACAGAGAGTCTGACAACGCATTCAGAATGTGTCCTCGACAAATGTAGTCGTCATTCTTCCATTTGGTTCTAGTACGGGTTTGCTCCATAGTCTCATCTTCTTGCTTCACCGGATAGGGGGTAGTCAGCACATAGACCACTTTGAGAGTGGTGAGCAAAATGTGCATCTTCTTTTACCAGTGTCGAAAATTTCCTCCATCAAATTGGTCAAGCTTCATGAAATCTTGAGTCATTTTCTGAATAGACATTGCCATATCTAAATATTGTCTTTAGATTGTTGGAACAATTTGTCTTGAATTCTTTAGTTGGTGGTCTTCGGGTCTTCAAAACTTGGCGATGATCTTGTCTATGTAGAATAGAAAATTGGTGCTTCAAGTTGCGTTACTTAGTCGCTTCTTAAAGATAATATTTACACCCACCAAAAGGTAGGATACAATGAAGCCTGATCTAAAGATCAAGTCTACTGGTATCTGCACTGACGACAGTAGATCAAAATACTCTTGATATAATCAAGAAAAACCAAGACACTGATAATCAAGACTGCAGAATTTGATTACTAGTAAGAAAAACAGAAACTTGCTTAAGAAACTTTTGATCGAAAACTCTAAATCAAGAGGGAGAGGAGAGAGAGAGAGAGAGAGAGAGAGAGAGAGAGAGAGAGAGAGAGAGAATTGCAGGAATACTTTCTGAATTTTTTGGATAATTGAAATGGCTGATTTTGCAACCTATTTATAGGCTTTGATACATCTGACCGAATGGTCATGTCTCTTGATCGCATTCGATCAGATCTGACCGTTGGATCGACGATCTATGATGTAGATCATTCTCACGCCGAATAGATGTGTTGACTGATCATACCTGATCACGATCGAGTGCTATCTCATCCGTTCGATTGCCCGCATCTCTAATCAACGACTATGATCAAACCGCTCCAGATCGGTTACGCAACCATTCAATCGGTTGGTTGACGTATCGCCAACAGATGCCACATCACTGCTACTGCCATGTGGAGCTGATTGTATTCCACGTCGCCCATGCCATGTTGGATCCACGTCATCGCTCCAACCTGTCCGATGAAAATAGGAAAGTGCCCTCATGGCACCTTGCACCGATGCATCCGTGCAAAGTGCAAAGTACTCCATCAAATGCTACATAGCCCACTACCAATGCCATGCGCGCGGGGGTGCTTTAGTGGATGGCACCATCCTTGCAATGTGAGTGCATGTACACTAGCATCCATCCCACAATTCCATATTCAAAGGAATATTCCATGTAGTACTTTATTAAGTGCTTCATGTTTTTCTCTTTTTCCAACGTGGGACAAAATCCCCAAGCTTATTTTATGTTTTTCAAAGAAAAACATTGAAGGTTTTGAAAACACCCAAAAACTAAACAATAAATTTTGAAAACCCATTTTGAAAATTCCCCAACAGTAAACACAAATCCTAACATTACATTACACATTGAAATAGAAAACATCAAACATTCATACCTTCACGTCTCATTATCATAAGTGTACAACACTGACATCGATGGCAACTACTCAATGATATAGGGTTTGTATCACCGACTTTAGAGTATGAAACCGGCGGCATGTACCGACAATATCACATTCAACTAAATGTTTGCACCGATTCCTGAAGGTTGTTCGAATCACTACTGTAGTTGACGTAGGGTTTCAACAATTTTGGGTTTGTATCCTCTAATGTTGAATGTGGAGATCAGCGATTAAGTGCGAAAAATCCTCGTTTTTCAGCTACGTTCACATTGGAATCACACTAAAGATGAACAATGTCACAGTCGGTTCCACAATCTTTCCATGTTCGTAGTGTGAGATTTGATCATGAAGGAGGGAAAAGCAAAAAAGTCTATAGTATGGATTGTCCAAATGTGTAATATCACCCCAGTTGAAAACCCATGTTGATCCTTCTTCACAAAATATCATGCGTGTTAATGTATGCCCTTTTGGGTAATTTCCATTTAATTGGGACTTTTGGGTTAATAAGATGAAATGGAAAACTAAACAGTTCATAAGATCACAATTTGATATTTATTGGTGTTTCACCCTTAAAATTTTCTCATTTTTCTATTATGGATTCCTAGCAAAACCAAATGTGTGCAACAATAATATTTTTTACTAGTAATGAGATTCAATTCCTAATTCTTGTCATTCAAAGATAACCTAAATGATAGTCTTTTTTACTAGTAATGAGATTCGATTCTTAATTCTTGTCATTCAAACCTAATCTAAATGATAGTCTCCAATTGTTGATACACTCTGGTTAAGAGCATAACTCAACAAACAATCTGAAGCCTAGTGCTTGTACAATCAAACTAAATACAAAGCACAAAGATTTCTTTTATTTAGCAAACATACAAAATAGATGCAACTTTCAAATATGTGTTTGTGATATCTATATGTATTCCTACAAAACAACAAATAGTTAGTTTAAACTGGCCAAATTATGATAGGCCTTCCAAACATCTTAATGAATTGACTGAGTTGCAAAATAATTTAGATAATTGAAATTGCAGTCTTAAGTTTATGCTCATTGATAATATGTTCAGACAAAATTTGGACTCAAATTTGATTTGAGCAGCATGCTAGATTCATGTTCAATTCAGCATACAACTTTAAGATCAATTAACTGCCAAAATAAAACAAATTGAAAAGGGTAAAGTACACTAGGATCCCTATACTTTCACTAAAATATCACTTTAGTCATTTTACTTTCAATTGTAATAGTCAACCCCCTACACTTTAAATCAAGTTGCAATCTTACCTTTCCATCCATCTACCGTTAACAAAGTTGAGGGAATTTGTCATTTGAAGCATATGTAATATTTTTGTTGTCTCATTAGCACCCTTACACTTCTACTAAAATTTAACTTTAATCCCTCTACTTTCAATTTCCGTTAACTTTATTAACAGTAGACGGACAAAAAAGATGACATTCAAATTTGATTTAAAGTGTAAGAGGTTAACTATTACGATTAAAAGTAAAGGAGCAAAAGTGAAATTTTAATGAAAGTGTAAATATACCACGTGTAATTTACCCAATTAAAAAAGAAAGGCAGAATCGATCCTAGACAGTGCCTTTTGAAATCCATCACAAGAGAGCAAACTAGATTAATCAACAGTTTGTTGATTGGAATGAATGTTGAAGGGAAGATATGTGCCATAATTCCAACTGAAATTTTTATAATAATAAATTATTATTAATAATTAAGCATTATTGTTTCGTTTTCTGCTAGTACAGAACTAAATAGTCTTTTATTCAATATCTTTTCTTTCTTCCTTTTTTTGTTCCTTTTTTTAATTTCATATATGGCTCGTGCTATGGTTTGAACTGAAAAAACCCTCAACAAATCAAATAGGGCTAAGAAAAAAAGTAATCATAGCTTATATGATTGTGGTGTTAGAGAAACAACAGTCGAAAACAGCTGATAATTATCAAATTATTGCTTCATGCCTTTTTTTGATGTCAGGTTTCTTTGGTCAGGTGGTGGACAAGACATTTGAAAAAGTTAACGTGGCCTACTGAGCAATAATTTTTGAAGCACAATGACTAAAGTTGTGTGAATCATTTTCCTGAAAAGAATAAAGAGATCTGACACCACTGCCTTGTTGTGGGTCAGACTCACCTTTCATCTTCACTCACTGCCTTCTCTGAAACTTGGAAATGGAAGTTTCAAAGCATGAAAATCATCAACACATCTAAGATATTCATGTTGTTATATGACTGCCGAAATTCTATATGCTCACAAAAAAAGATCATAGATTTACTTAAAATTTGAACCTATGATGGAAATTTTAAGCTTATTCACATCTTTCAAATTTCAAACATTTTTATAAGTGTTTTTTTTTTAGGAATATGTAGCTTTTCAGGTATGACTGAGTCACAAAAAATTTCACTTGAGATACCTTTAGCCCATTTTACATAGAAGTAAATGTGTAAGCAAAGCATTAATTTTAGATAATCAACTAATTGCACACAGAGATAAAACTATATATACTAGTCTTTGTTTCATAGAAAGATATTTAAATACCAAAAACACCAATACCCAAGTATTATTATCCATAGAAACATTAAAATAGTTAATAGAGACTGTATTTTTTACTATACAGACATTCAAAGAAAAAGAAAGAGAAGAAGATAATGATATACTACTATATATGCTAACCATCCTTTAGCAATGGCGATGGCGATGACGATGACGATGACGATGACGATGACGATGACGATGACACTGATGATACCAGAACTGCTCACCTGTTAGACTCGGGATTTGGACCGCTCGGGACTTCATGAGCAGCCACCCCAAACTGTCGACTTTTTGTTGTCGTGGTGCTGGCAGTAGTAGTAGAAAAAGAATTCTTGCTTTGCAGTGCACGTGATTTCGTGGTGGATTCGTGCGTTGTTGTGGGAGATTCTAGAAGGACACGAATTACTGATGAAGAGGAAGAGGAAGAGGAAGAGGAAGCCATATGTGTCCTTGACAAATCAAGAGGGCGAGCGAAGAGAGGAACGATCAAGAGTAGCCCAACAACTAGCAGAAGAGCTTGTGATTTTGTGGAGCTTTGAAGAAGTGTTTTGCTAGTTTTTTCCATAGTCTTGGAACCAAGAAACCACACCCCCCAGTTGTCCACCGGAGATCAATATCCATGAACCGGTTGAGCCACCGAGTTTAAGGAAACTAGTACGCCAAACACAAAACCTTCGAATCTATAATCAGATTAGAAGAAACTTTCGATAGAATTGGATGGAAAGAGATTTTTCAAGATTCAAAACCACATTTGTTGAAGCTTGGAACTTTTGCATATATGTGCTTTCACAAGAAGCAAAAACAGGTATATATGAACACTTGTGAATGTGACCTACTATATTTCAAGCTATTAGACTGCCCTTAAGCTTATCAGTAAATTACAAGGATGTCCTTGTTGTAGGGGCTGTTTGGAATGTTGGCTTTTTACCCAATCATATATCTCTCTCTACTTTTTTTTTTTTTTTTACACATTTTTATAAAATGTCAAAAAATTCACATTCGAGTTCTGAATGAGTTTCTGCATTTTTTGGAGTTCACATTTTGCTGTTACTTTTTGAGTGAATCATGGCCACTTTGATTTTCTAGTCTTTGTCTTCTTTTTTCGGCTTTGTTACGAATGTTAGGACCATGTTCAGCTTTGTTACATTCTATTTTTTATTTTTATTTTTATTTTTATTTTTTTTAAAAATACCAAAATATGTATGTAAGCAAAGCCCTCAAATTGGAAGTCAATGTGTACCAAGGAAGTGGTTAATCAAAGACAATTTAAAATGGTGTGTAACAAGCTGCAAAGGGACTAGTTTTCGGTTTAACGGTGACCCTATCTTAAATAATATTATTAGCCAATAAAAAGTTTCAAAAGGGCTAAATGGACAAGTTTTATCTCCCACTAACTTAATGTTGTTACGATCCCTATTACAAATTAAAATTACTCATTGAATGATGATACCGCCACGTAATATTACTATTACATTCAATATTTACTCGTAGAAATGACATTTTTTAAAAGTATATTAATGGAGATGATAGCCTATGCAACTAATTTGACACATCATCATTTTATCTTGTATTCTATTTAAAAGATAATCCACAAACTAAATTTTTATATAAAAAATAATCCATCCAACATTTTTTGAAGTAAAAATGATTAGGTAGACAAATGGATTATCTAGTGATAAATAAATAAATAAGTAAATAAAAATTGATGAGAAATCTATTTATGTAGTGCAAAACTCAAATGGAGAGATGGATCGAAAAAGATACAGACTCATAAAAGATATTTAAAAATTTATCCTAAAACTAGGTGTATGGTGGAGATTGAATTTGATGTGTTATGGATCCATAATGAATTTGACCCACACAATTCAAATTCTAAATATTTTTTATTTTTTATTTTCCTTTTGCGTTTGTAACATTGCTGGAGATGGATTGATTTGGTACCTTTCACACCAAATGCATGTGGAAAACTTATTAAACATATATCTGATTATTTTTCATGTAGGTGAGAACTAACCTTTTTTTTAGTCTAGATTTTCTTTGGCCCTATCTTCTTGAACTTGACTTCTCATCTGAATTAATAATTTGAGTAATGATGCATAATTCTAATTCAAGAACTCTAAATAAAGCTTTAGTGAGTTGGCAAGTCAAAAGAAGATAGGCAATAATACATCTCCTAATTTCGGAGCTCTAATGATGTGACAGAGAATAAAAAAAAAGAAAAAAAAGAAAATGCTTTGGAGCTCTAATTCTTAAGTTCTAAAGCCAGTTGTAATGAGCTAACAGTGGATCCCACCCACTATGATGTGATGTTTTGGTCTTTATTATTTTTTTCTCCTTACCGTGTCATTAATGCTCCATTAGATGATCAAAATTAATGCTTTGAATCATTGCTATTAAAAAAAAATAACACTAAAATATTACATCACAGTGAGGTCAACTCCTATTATAGCTCATTAAAACTTCTTTATTAGTACTCTCAATCATTTTTCAAAAAAGATGAAAAGCACCAATAAAAAATAACAATAATTATACATGAACTAATGCCACAGAACTTTTTCGGAACTCTTACTTTAGAATTATCAAATATTTTTGTAATAATTTTTAGCTCTACTTGATTCACATAATTGTACAAGGTCATTAGTGTCATGTCAAAATCAATACCTAATCAAGCGTCCAATATGGGCTAGTTTGGTCATTTATTGTACAAACAAACAAAAGAGAGAATGGTGGCTTTTTCTTCATTGGCCTCTTGCGCAGAGAAATCTCTGTTCTTCGTACAGTTTTTTAACCCTTTGTATTTTAAATAAAACTTATGAGATATATTTATAATTTGTCTAAAATTTAATAATGTTACATGTTTAAAATAATATCGATAAAAATATTAAAAATTTAAAATATATAATTTATATTTATTTTAAATATAACTCAAATTACATTAAATTTAAATTTATACATAAATTTAAAATATGAACAGTTTTAAATATTCGTTTTAGGTACATGGTTGCCTTTTATGATGTACAAATTAAAGAATACAGATAAAGCTAAGGATTGCATTTGTCTATTACTGCATCTCTGATTTAAAAAAAAAAAATCCGAGACATGTCTGCATGATTGGGCGCATAGGTCCCCACAACCTTGATATATGTGTATATATAATATTATGGTATGTTAAGGCTATAAAGGTAATTTCACTCTTTATTTATTTATTTTTTAAATTCTATTTACACGCCACTTCTTCTCTCAACACATAGTACATATTTTTATTTTTCTAATTTTTTTCTGAATTTACACCATAATTTTTCAAATAATACCACAATGTCCCTATCTTCTCTAAACTTGAACCCAAGAGCAAAAGAGAGATCACTACCTAGGCTTCGAGCAAGCATGCGAGCGATAGAGACAGATCTCAATACATGATGTTTTCACATCTGAAGTAATAGAAAAAGATGAAGGAAAGAAGGAAAATGGAGAGGAGGAGGAGGGTGGAGACGAAAAGGAAAGATTTGAGGGGAGAGGGGGTAGTGGGAAGAGGTCGGAAACATTTAGGGAGTTGCAAGATGGTGCTAGAGGTAGTGGTGGCAGTGGCGATGGTGATGATGGTGTGCGTAATGGTTTACTAAGAGAAAGGATTTTAGAGTGTTATCCGAAAATGTAATTTACTTATGGGATACAATAGGAATAATAAAAAAATAACAAATATTGTGCATTAATACTGTGTTTGGTTGAGAGATTTGAAGAGGAATTTGGAAAAGGAAAGGGAAAATGTGTGTAAAATTAAGTGAAATATAGGTATGTTTTATTCACATTTCACCTACTTTTTCCATTTTCCTTTCCAAATCCCTCCTTAAATCTCCCAACCAAACACAGTATAAGAGATACACTAGTGTGCAAATAGAACCACTCCATTTTTGGGGCTCAATATGCTTTCTAGTCTTTATCAAAATGTTATAAGCAATTAATTAGTTGAAAAGGATAAGAATACATAAAAAAATGACTTGCATTAATTAATATATATTTTTATTAATATTATCCTATTCTAGCTGTTCCTGGTCTATTCTTTAATTGTCATTGGCCGTTGGAGCAAAAATGAGACAATAAAACTATTTGTTATTATATTTTAGGTTGGATTTTTTTATTTATTTAGTGAGGATAGTTTTTCTGTATGAAAATTAAGAAACAATTATTTTATTTCATTCTAATGAATCAAATGCTATATTAATGTGTATTGTATTTTTATTAATTAGCGTATCTCAAAAATTAATGTGACATAATATTTTAAAAATATTTAAATTTTTTTATGATATTGTTTGAGTGACAAACAACTCTTATGACAAATGGATGAAAACAAAAGTGTGCATGCATGGCAAAGCATAAAGCTTTTCAAATTTGTTTTTTGCTTTTTTTTATTATTTATTCTTTATTGAGAAAATCGATTTTCAACTTTGAGGTGCCTAATGGGCTATGGGGATCTAAGCTAGGTCACCCATAAATATTTTTGACAATACTACTGATGTTAACCCTTTATCTTGATGCCGAACAATTTTATATTTTTTCACACCCATCTATCTACCCAAGTATTGGTTTAATTGAAAGAATTTTTTAACAATTTTAAAATAAATGTATTTTTTTTTTTGAAAGATAAATCATGTAAAGAGTATAACTATTTTAAAAAAAAATTAACCAATGCTTTGAAGGCACACGTTATTATTTTATTTTATTTTATTTTGTCAATCAATTTAAGACGAGTTACAAAATTAAGAGAATTATATATTCTAGAGGCTACTCCAATATTTGTCAAAAAGTTTTGAATTAAGGGCCATTTTGGTAACAATGGTAAAAAGTTAGTCTATTTACTTTTTAGTTTTTTTAACTAAAAAAATCAATTTTTTTATCCAAAATAATCCAATTTTTTGTCAAAAAAAATATCAAAAAAAGTCAAAAAATTAATTTTTTACCAATTTCTTAAAACACCACTACATGTTTTAACATGGTTTTTAAAACTGGATCTTGGGAAGTGGGCTTCAAAAAGTCCTTTGACTTATCGTCAATGCTCCTGGTGATGGTGTTCCTTTGTCCCCCATTACAGTAGTTGCTGGGTTTTTCTGGTAATTGGTTATAATTATTGTGTTCTTTCTCTCCCATTATAGTAGCAGTTGGCTTGATCTTGGTATAATTACTAACTATTATTAGGCTATTGATCTATTTGATATAATATTTATCATATTTGTAATTAAAATTTTTTTAGTGAAATATCTTTCTCTAACTTTGGGTAATAGGGGAGGTCAAATATATATTTTTCTTATTAATTAAGGTCATAGAGAAAAAAAAAGCTGAAATTTTTCCGTGAACAGCTAGAAATTTTTCTTCATCTTTGTGAAAATGTTGAGAGATCCTAACTGTTATGAACATATTGCATGTCCTTTATTTTATAAAATCCTAATATTAGGGATCTTAAACTAAAAATTCAAAAAAAAAAAAAAAAAAATCAAATTAGTGGTAAACTTTATAAACTTTAATGATTAAAATCATAATTTTTTTTTAAATTTATTAAAAAATCCTCTTTTAAGTGCTTGTATCCCAATTAGTCCATAAGATATTCTTGTATTTGAATAAGTCCTATTATTTTGGACATTTGATCCATTAAATTTTAATTATCATATTTAAAGTATTTTATGAACAATTTTATTCTCATAAATATTTTTTTGAACCCTTAGTAACTGAATGGTGCTACATGCATCATTAGCATATATGCTATGATATTGTCACTTCAAAACTATGAATCCACCCATTATATAAACTATAAAGACTCAAAATCTCTAAAATTATGACATATCATCCGTTAATACACTAATTGGTATGACAATTAGTGCGTATAATTTTATTTAGTGATGTGAACATTCAAATTTGATAATGTAAATGTTCACGTTAATAATATGAATATTAATACGCGTTTTATCCTATTATTATTTGAGATATTTTAATAACTATGTCATCTCTAAGACTTATTAAATATAAAAAAATAATTTGAACTAAATAAAACATAAACGCCTCGAATTTTTTTTTATAAATTTATAATTATGTTGAGAAAATACAAATGATTTATAATTCCTCCAATTAAATATACAATACTACTGAAGATTCTTGCTTCCATGCTCAGCAAAAAAAGTGGATCAATACAACAAACATGGACCCCCTCCCATGAGAGAGAGAGAGAGAGAGTCAAATGTGGAAGAATGAATAAGCAGTCAATTAGGGAAGCCACAAAGTAAATACTTTTTTTTGAACAGCACAAAGCAAAAACTTGATGCACCTTTTTATGTACCAAACCTTATCAAAATACTTGTATGCATATTCTTCTTGATCATTAAGAAAGTGATTTGAGAAAACCAATGTTTAAGAAAGTGATTCATACACAAATTAATGCATTATTCTCATGGGCCCAATATAATTCTCATGTCCAATACATGAGTAGATAGATGGACACTGGAGAGTTGATTTTTATGTGTTGCTTTGTCTATGGTTTATTACTATTTTATTAAATGCCCATTTAACAATTGTTATTTGATGAACAAAAAACCATAAGACAAAGGGTTATTATTAGTCAAATGTGATAAAGTTACAAGAAAGATAAACAAGGTAAGTCTATGATAAGGCAAAAAAGTAGAAATGTCTTTCGGCTTATGATATTATAGACAAAACTCATATGCATATTTTATTAATAATTTTAAAATATTATGTGATATTATTAATAAATAATATATCAAAAAATTTTACGAGTGAAGAAATATTATAGATAACTTATCTAATGTCTTTTATAATTACTCGTTTATTTAAAAAATTATATAAATAATATCATATAATTTTTCAAAATTACTTAATAATTTATTTTTATTGGTGAGATATGCATGAAATTTGACTGCTAATCACATTCATACGTGCCTACAAACAAACCAACCATAAAGGTAAAGCTAATCAGTCTAGTTAAGCCTTTCATATTGGCTGCACATAGACCTTGGTGGCCAGATTGGATCATAGGAAAAACTAAAGAAATTTCAAACAGGCTGTTAAAAAGTTGACCATCTGAAATAAGAATTTATTGAGGAGAAATTACAAATCAGGTAGTTTAAAAAAATAATTACTAATTCATGAAATTTTTTTTATGATTTTAGTTATTAATATTTATAAGATTTACCATTGATTGGTAATTAATTTTTACAATATCACTGATATTTTCCCTATTATTACTGAAGCAATGGAATGCCCTGTGTTATTTGATGTGGAAAAGAAAAGGAAAAACGGAATGCCAGTGTGATTTGATGTGGAAAAGAAAAGGAAAAACTGTTAAAAGCCCGCAATTTAAAATTAATCGGTAATGAAGGAGAGGCTTGTTAATTTATTAATTAAATTTGAGTGATTTAGAGAAATGAGGTAGGATAATTTAAAACACCCTCGCACATGCAGATGGATATAGCATGGGAAGGTGACAGAGAGGTGAGAAATTAGACATCAGGCAGAGAATTGATCCATCAGAGACCATCTAGAATCTATCTCTAATATTAAGTTACAGTATTCAACTCAAAATTAACAGTAATACTATAAATCCAGACTTAATTATCTAAAAATATTATCACGTGATTCGAATTTATTTTACATATAAATCTCACACTACACAAATTTAATCTTCACACACAATCACTCACTTAGAAAAATCTGGGTAGTTTTTTCTTGGTTAGCAGAATTATTACAAAATTAATTGGTAGAAGTCTAGTTGACCTCATTTCTGCCGTTTAGCTTACCTCAGTTTTACACAATTAGACATTTTTTGGATCTTCCCACCAAAAATATATATATATATATATAGTGAAATGAGAGAAAAATGGCAAAAAAAGAAAAGAAAAGAAATTAATGAAATAAAAAAAATCACAATTTTTATTTTCTCTTTTTATAAATATTTTTTAAATTCAAAATTCAAACACAATAATAGTAAATAGTATAAAACTAACAAAGGCTACTGGCCAAGAGTCTCTGCAGCTTAGTAGAAGTTTAGGGGCTGACTCTGCTAT
Organism: Camellia japonica; assembly: GCA_030407325.1. Lineage (NCBI taxonomy): Eukaryota > Viridiplantae > Streptophyta > Magnoliopsida > Ericales > Theaceae > Camellia > Camellia japonica. Next base: position 145,271,524 of record JAPPVO010000031.1, read on the forward strand.
CGTAATGTCTTGTGTCTGTTGAATTTGTTATAGATGTATCACTATTTGTTAAACTTTCTTTCAATGCAACTCTCTTAATATTTCTGTGTTTGGTTGGGGGATTTGGGGAGGGATTTGGAAAGAGAAAGGGAAAAGGTGTGTGAAACTAGGTGAAATATAGGTATGTTTTATTCACATTTCACTTACCTTTTCCTTTTCCCTTTCTAAATCCCTCATCAAATCCCCCAACCAAACACAGCAGGGTAAATTCCAAACACATCTCTTGAGATTTAATTAAAATACAGATCGTTCTTTGTTATTCTAAAAATTACATTTCACCCTCTAAGGTTGTAATTTCATAACAAATAACCTATTTTATTAATAAATTATAAAATCAATTAACAATTTTTAATGATATTAGAAATATGTTTTAATTGATAATTTAAGTAATTTTATTATCGTATGAGAGAGCAATTATGAATTTTATTTTTTTAGTTAATTCTGTTAAATAAAAAATTATGACAAAGGGATATTTGTGATTTTCTAAATTACAGGAACAATCTGTACTTTAAACAAATATCAGAAAATATATTTATAATTTATCCTAATATTTATGAGTTATTGTTTATATTTTCATCGCTTTTTAATCTATACAGTTAAATATTTATTTTCTTAGTTTTATTTTTTTCAATCGGTAAAAGAGTATTTATAAGTATAAAATATTTATATTCTACTCGATAATCAATCATATAAAGAAACAAAACAAACTGCAAGCCAACAACAAGAATGATTACAAAAAAGAGTCCATGGGAAGAAATAATAACTAAATAATAATGACCCTCTAACGTGAAGTAAATAATTCATCTTAAATTTGTCTATGGTAAGGATTGACCGCTAACCTCTTAGTTAAGAATATACAGAGTAACCAATTGAATTAACCCAATTGATTATATATATATATAGCTACTATAAAAGTCAACTCATTCTCTTTACATTTTTATATATTTTTTTATAAAAAATTTAAAAATTACTAAAAATCCCAATTCCTAAACGAATTAATTGGAAGAAAAAAAAGTCACCAATTCTTAATTGACCAATTTTGGGATCTTTTGGGCCTTTATTAACGATTAAATAATATCAAAAAATTATAATTTAAATATATTTTATTTATTCTCACACATTTATATATATTTTTAATATATATATATTCTACACATTTCTCTTCAAAAAAATTATGGAGTGAACCAAATGGGTGGAAACACCAAATCTTGCATGATCTTGTGGTAGGTTTGAAGGTGGGAAGAACTTTTTTTAAAAAAAAAATTAAAAAGAAGTGGTGTGGTGTGGACATCATGAAATGGGTATTGATTGCATGCATGATTGGAAGTTTCTTTCTTTGCAAACGACATGTCCATGCAAAGATGGCAGGGCCAGTGTGACAATTACTAATCCATTTTTTGCTTTTTCTCTGAGCTTTTTAAAAGTATCATCATCCAACTTTAATCGTTAATGCATGTCAATTCCTATTATTCATGAATCTTTTTTCTTCATTGGTTATCCCAACTTTTTATTTTCTTTTCTTTTATTGACAACTTCATAAGCATGACATCATTTAATGATAATTATTATTATTAATCTAGGTTTATATTTGTGCTTAGTTCACACTTGAACTATCCAAAAGACTTCTCCATTTGTGTATAAAGTTGTGTCATTTGGACTGAAAAATTAAGTTTACTTTTCAAATTTAATAATGTGATAATTTATTAAAATATTTAAGATGATTTTTTTTATATTATTTCTCTCTCATTTCTTATCTAATTATTATTTAATTATATCTTTTATACACACTAAAATATATAAGAGTTTTAGATAACAAGTTTTTTTTGTCTCTAAAAATATAAATTTTGTTGCAAGATATATTTTGGGACTAATTTTAATTGTCGCGAGGACAATCACTAAAAAGTCATTCTACAAAGTCAAAAAATGAGCTTTTAGGAACAAAATTTAAAAAATATCGTTAATAAATGCACTTTTAGAGACAAAATAACTTGGTCCTAAAAAAGATTTATTATTGGAGACCACTTTTGGTCTCAAAAGTCTAATAATTCACCACCAAATGTCCAATTTTGTCGTTAAAAATAAAATAATAACATTTTTGGCGACAAAAATATTTTATTTCTAAGCTTTTGTCTCTAAAATTTTAATTTTTTGTAGTGACATAATTCAGTCGAGAAAGTAAATCTAGAAATTGAATTTGTATATTATTTTCCTTATGTATATATACACACAGAGAGAGAGAGAGAGAGAGAGAGAGAGTAATATATATGTAGAAAATGTCCACATACACATGCAAACACACACATAAAAAAAAGGATAAATTACAAATACATCTCCTGAGATTTGATTAAAATATGAATCGCCTCTTATGGTTTTGAAAATTACATTTCATCCCCTGAGGTTTCTAATTTCATAACAAATCGTCCATTTTATTAATAAATTATCAAGTCATTTAACAGTTTTTGATGATGTTAAAAATATGTTTCAATTAAAAAGTTAGGTAATTTTATTAATGTATAGGAGAGCAATTACGAATTTCATTTTTTAGTTAATTTTGTTAAATAAAAAATTCTAATAAGGGGGTATTTGTAATTTTTCAAATCACAGGGACAATTTATATTTTAAGCAAACCTTAGGAGTGTGTTTGTAATTTATCCAAAAAAAAGGACTTCATGTCTAGAAATGCCTGTGTTTATATTCCAACTTTGATTGGTAGCTCGAATTTCCTTCCCCCGAATCCCCCTAATTTCCATTTTAAGTAAACTGTTTTTTTTTTTTTTTCACCTGCCTTGCATTTTTTTTTTTACCCAAATTGGCATTTTCGGGGATTCGGGGGCTTTCGAGCTCCCCGCTTTTCCTTTATATTCATACCCAAAAAAGTGTATTCTTAAGATGATTTTGAGGATTTTGATGTGCGTATTGTAATACTTGGTGAATATTTGTGAATATAAGAAAGTGTAATATCAGAGATCACGAAGAAAATATTATGAAATGTTTTATGAAATTTTTTCACCATTAGATTCCACATATAATAAAATATTACACACTAATTAAAGGATTAAAAAATTTCATAAAACATTCCATAATACTTTTTTCATGATTCCTAACATTACTCTATAGGAAAATGGTATAAAATGCAGAGAAAAATATAAAAATATGATTTTGGGTGCTTAGTGTTTATAGTTATGTTTAAAAGGTGACATAATTTGGGTTTAATTCAATTTTTTAGATAAATTTTTAAAGTGTAAGTTGCCTACTAGTTTCACTAGTTTCATGTATTTATTGTTATTTTATGCCCTAATTGCTTAAAAGTATGCTATTTGGATTATTTGATGAATATTATTATTTGGGAGCAAAATGGTCATTTTAGTACCTAGGAGCCTTTTGGAAATTTGAAAATTAAGGGTAAATTTATAATTTGACCATTAAAGGTAAAAATGAAATTTTGGCTCTCAGAGACAAAAGGATCATTTTGTCTATAAAGGCAATATAATAAAATTGGATAAGAGATATATAGATATGACAAATTGAAAGAAGATTTTTGATAAAAAGAGAGAAAGAGAGGGAGAGACAAAGAGACAAAGAAATTGACTAATTGTTGAAAAATAACGTGTACCGATTTTTTTAGAGTTATATGATTTAGATTTTGGGTCCAATATTATGAGATTATGTTTGGTGTTGACCTGATGTTCACGTTTTTCGATTTTGGGCTTTGGGCTTTGAGCTTTTTATGTTGTGTTTAGTTGGAAGAATTTAAGAAGAGATTTGGAAAGGGAAAGAAAAAAAAGTAAGATGAAATGTGAATAAAATATACTTACATTTTATTTAATTTTACATATTTTTTTCTTTTTCTTTTTAAATTTTTTCTCCCAAATCTCTCAAACAAACATATCATTAGTAGATCAATAAATCATATTTTTGGTCTGATAAACTTGAACTGATAGTTGATTGTCTAACTGTTACAGTTCAAGAATCTACACATGGGATTGAGGGACTTGTATGGACCCAAGGGAATGCTGGAAGGCAACCACTACTTTAAAGTTTTAAATTTTTTTTAATATAATAATATTAGTTTAAAATATATCTATATTGAGTCTTAATAGTTAAACTTATTTCTCATTAAGTATTATTAAAAATAAGTCTTAATAAAATAGTCATTGAAAATTTTTTTTTTATGATTTTTTTGCATGTGTCGCTAAAAATTGACAATTAATAACTTTTTTTGTCATGATTTTTATAAATTGTCGTTAAAACTTATAATTAGTACATTTTTCAGTGACAAAATTTTATAATTAGTAACATTTTTGTGACAATTTTCAAACTGTCATTGAAAATTAACAATAAATAATGTTTTTTAATTGTGTTTAATGAGAAATACGATTAATTATTATAAGACTTATTAGACAATAAGTTCACATATCAAGATCTATACATAAATCTTTTCAAATTATATAGATTTGGCACTGTAAGATTTTTGAAAAATTTATTAACCCCCCACCCGCCATCTTTTCAAATTATATAGATTTGGCACTGTAAGATTCTTTGAAAAATTTATTAACCCCCGGGGGCAAAAACAAGAAAAAAGATATTTTCATATCTGTAGTCGAAAATCCATAGATAACCATGTAAAGAAAATCATATAGGGTGAGCAATTGAAAAACACAAGGCTGGTGAAATGACTTCTATCAACTTCTCCTCATTTTCGGGCTATAATACTATAGAAAAATACAAATTTGGTGACTAAAAATGTCGATTAAAAAAATTTAGTCTCCAAAGATCCACACTTTAGCTACTAGAAAAATTTTGGTAGGCAAAGGTACACACTTTAGCTACTAAAAAAAATCTAGTTGGCAAAGGTACAATCTTTAGTTACCAAAAATAATTTAGTTAGTATTTATTTTACTTTTGGTGACTAATTGAATTTTAGTTGTTGAAAATAAGGTTTTGGGCGACTAAAAAAATTTGATCCCTAAATGTACAATCTTTAGTTAGTAAAAATAACTTAGTCGCTATTTATTTTACTTTTGGCAACTAATTAGGATTTAGTTGTTGAAAATAGGGTTTTGAGCAATAAAAAAAATTTGTTCAGAAAAGGTACAATCTTTAGCTATTAAAAATAATTTAGTCGGTATTGATTTTATTTTTAGTGACTAAATTTTAGGCGGCAAATGTAATTGAAAGTTTTGGAGGGAGTGCTTCGAATTTTGGAGGAATTCTTAAATTAATTGACAACTAAAGTATTAACAGTTAGTCAGAAAAAAAAGAAGAAGAAAAGCTAAGGCTCTATTTGGTTGTGCTCTGTAATCAATTTTCTATCCGTGTGTTGGAGCATGATGTTTGGTTTCGTTTTCAAATCAATTTTCTACACTCTGCAGAGAGAACTCTGATGCACAGGCGCCTTTTTTGTCCACCGCTTGTCCACCCGGTAACCACCCGGATGTCCACCCGGATGTCCGGCTGATTTCTAGATTTTTTTTTTTTGCAATTGATTTACATAATCGGGACAAATATTTTCTGAAATTTTTAAAATTTTTATGTGCTTTAAAATAATTTTGAGTTGTATGTTTAGTTATGAGTTGTAAATTTTTGTATCACATATCAAATGTCACATCAATAATTCCCCACTCAAATCAAACCTCTTTTTCAAAACTATTTTCAAAACTCTTTACCAAACAAATTTTCTACACTCAAATCATAATTCCACAATACACAAACTCAAAATACAACTCATACTCTCAAATCACATTTACAAAACACAACCAAACGCTACCTAAGGTTTTAAGAACGTCATTGTTTTAGGCATAAAAAAAATACACTTGGAAAGTTGGTCTAATTCTCTCACGTTTGTTTGTCTCTCTTCCTGAGACTCTTAGACTTTCTCTGTCTTATGCCTTTGCCCTCCTCCTTCCACGCTATCTCTCGCGCTTTGTCTCCAACGCCATCAAGTACAGGAGCATCATCACCATTGCACATGAACACCACCATCGATCCACCATTGGAGCATTACCCTAGGTATATCCTATTTATTTCGTCCTCTCTCTCTGTCTCTATTTTTGTCTCTGTCTCTCTTCCCCTAATTTCAACCTCTAGGGTTTTCTTCTTTCATTCACATACCTTCACACAAACCTAACCCCAAATCGACCTACCTACCAACATTGACGAATAGCTCTGTATCGACGTTGTGCTACGGTTTCCTATATTTGTTATTCCACTGATGAGAACTGCCTGACCGCCGCTATCCACTTTACTCAAGGGCCCTTCATTTCTTTCTCTTTCTCTCTCTCTCTCTCTCTCTCTCTCTCTCTCTCTCTCTCACACACACACACACACACACACACACACACACACACACGCGCGCGTGCACACACACACACACACATACAAACCCTTGATTGTTTTGGTTTAGGTTTTGTCATTCTTCACTTATTTTACCAGTCAAATTCAAGTTGAAAAACCTATAAGTGCTATGAATTTTTTTATTAGCAGTTATCTATAATGTCGTGTGTTCAATTTTCTATGATATATATGTATCTATGTTCAATGATTACTTTGTATTTGATAGACAATGGTCTTGTTAGGCATACATAACTTGTGCATAGAAACTATTTAAAGATTTGTCAAAGAGACTAATACCTCATAGGCTCCAAAGTTTGACATAGATATAAGTATTGTTGTGGTATATTATTTGTTTTTTAGTAATTCTTCATATGGTATGTAGATTCAATCATTTCACTTTTTATTTGACTGAAACATTTGTCTAACCTTTCTATTTTGTTAGGATTTTCCCTTTTGTTGGATGACAAGAATTCTGCAAGTCAGGTGTTTGAAGATATTGTTAAGGAAAATATATGATTTCCCACAAGTAAATCAATAAATGGAAATAAAAAACTAATGCGGAAAAATTAAATCAACAACGATACAAGAATTTTTACGTGGTTTCCTAAATGTGAGGTACGTCCACGAGATTGAAATCCGATTCCATTATCAATCAAAAGTTTTCAAACGATTACAAACGAGACACGAATGGTCTCACAAAACCACCCTTAGGTGAATTCTAAATAATTAGGAGGAAAGACCTCACTAAATAGACGAATAAATTGTCTTCGAAACAGAGTTGAAGAATACCTTAAATAATACTGTAATCCAAATCAATCCACACGCTGCCACTAAATCCAAATAATCAACCATAGCACTGCATGAACACAATACCCAAATTAATTCAACTCACCGAATTAAATTTCCAAGCACCGACCGAATGGATCAATTGTTATAGCTGCCGCAGCATCCCTTGGAAGAACAAAAAACAACATATATAAATATATTGTTGATTCTTGGGCTTTTATGAAAACCCTAGTTGTTACCAAACAGATTATTAAATACCATTGGGCCTCTAAAAGTTAGATAATATTTTTAATAAACCAATTGGGTCTCATACTCCAATAAGGAGATATACCCAACAATTCTCCCCTTACCGACTTAGGTGGAGACATCAACCATATCATCAAAGTTCGATACTTTAAATGTTTATCCCTCGACTTTGTCAACATATCCGAAATATTATCATCCGTGTGAACCTTTTCGAGTTGTAATAATTTTGAATCTAACACATCACGAATTCAATAGTATCTCACCTCAATGTGTTTTGATCTCGAATGAAAAGTAGAATTTTTACTCAAATAAATAACACTTTGACTATTACAATAAAGCACATACTTTTCTTGATTCAAACCCAACTCTTGCAAAAATTTCTTCCACCATAACTCTTCTTTGCAAGCTTCTGTAATGGCAATAAATTCAGCTTCGGTAGTTGAGAGAGCAACACATTTTTATAATTTAGATTGCCATGCCATAGCTCCCCTTGTAAAAGTCATCAAATACCCCGAAGTAGATTTCCTAGAATCAATATCACCGGCCATGTCAGAATCCATGAACCCATCAAGCATCGGCTTACCATCCCCAAAACGTTATATAGCGATCCCGGTATTCCCTTGCTGTATTTGTCGTATTCCGGACCTTGGTTCCGTGGAGTTGGTAGTTGTATCCATCTTATTGTCATCCTTTGATTCCATTTCTTGAGTTTTAGGATGTGTTGGGCTTGTTTCGAGCGGGTGTGTTGAGCCTTGGTCTAAAATCTTGTTGCCGGTTTTTTTTTTGTTTTTTCGTTCCGCTCGAGCGGGGTCTTAGGGCGCTCGAGCGGAGATTGCACACTCCCAGTATTTTGTGCCCTGCAAAACTTCTGCAGGTGTGATTTCTACGCTCGAGCGGTTTCTTGCGCTCGAGTGGTCGCGCTCGCTCGAGCGGGCTTGTTGGCGCTCGAACAACAGTGCATTTTTGGTGTAAGTTCTGAGAGGGGGAAAATTGCGCTCGAGCGGACTGGTTTTTCACGCTTGAGCGGATGTGCTTTACTTTTGTGTCTTGGCTCGAGCGGGGGCCTTATTGCGCTCGAGCGGACTTAGATTTTTGTTCTTGACCCTCGAGCGTTGTGTTTTTTCGCTCGAGCGGACCTGTCGTATATCAGTTGGCTGTGAGGCATTTTTGAATCACTTCTTTACAATCTCTCTCTCTCTTCTACTTTCTAAAAAGATATTTTGAGAGCCTCTCTCTCTAGAAACTCCCTTCTTTCTAGGGTTTGATCTAGTCAGAGTGCTTCATTTTCCTTCGGCCTTTGTGATAGTTGTGTTGATCGTCGAGGGCTTCGTTTTAATCTGAAAAAGTTGGGATTTGGAGCACGTTGGATTTTGGTCTTCATCTCCGTTTGAGCTCAAACTTCGAGGTAGGGATAACCTACTCCATCTTATGAGCTTTGTCTTTAAATTTTAGGATTTTGATATGTTGGAGGTTGTTGTGTAATTTTGAGAAAGTTTGGGCCTTGTGTAATTTTACAAAAGTTGGGTTTATTTATTATTACCTATATGCATGTTTGGCATAGCGAACTGAGATGAATATTGGATTGTTGATGGAAATGAAACCTTAGGGTTGTTTTTGCTAATTATGGGAAATGCCCTAATTGCATTGTTAAATTAATTTGTGAAATTAATTTGAAAAAAAGAAATGGAATTGAAAATGTTGGAATTGGGAATGTATGGGATTAAAGGGGTTTAGTTGGATTATCTATCACTCACCAAATTGAAAATGTCGATATTTTTATCCATTTGGCGCATTTATTTTCTGTTTAGAAATAACACTTTGGGCTATCGGTGGAGGATAGTCTTGATTATTGTAGACAATGTATGATGATTAGGCAAACTAAAACTAATCGATTAGTGTACTATTGAATATAGCGATTGGAATAATACATTAACTTTGTATTGATTGATTGTATATGATAACTGTTTATATACATTGTTTGTGTGGGAGGAGAAAGGGCTATACTCCACGGTTTATTGAAGAAAGGGGCTGTACCTCTAAACCGGAAGGTTTATTGGAAGAAAGGGGCTGGACCTCTAAATCGGAAATTGTGTTACGCAGATACAGCTCATAGCTTATCTATTGAAGTGCAGATACAACTCATATGCTTATCTATTGAAGTGCAGATACAGCTAATATGCTTATTTGTTGAAGTATTGATACAGCTTGTATGGTTATCTTTGATGTATTGATATAGCTAGTATGCTTATCTATTGCGAAATGTAAATGTTTAATATGAGTGTATGTCTCATATAGGTTGTTTGACCAGGTTCTGAGTCATAGTTATGAATTGAGAATTGATAAGAAACAGAAAGTGAAATGTAACATGGACATGATTGTCGTGAAACTGCAACACGGTATAAATTGGAATATAAGTGTGGACCACCTATTGAATGCTATTATCTTAGTCATTGTTTATAGTTGGTTTAGTGTATTTCTACTGGTTGTGGCTCACCCTATGGGACACCATTTCAGGTACAGGAAGCATGCCACTTCCAAGGGCGTAGTTTGGGAGGCTAGAGGCAGACAGACTGCTTTTGCTGTTTTGCTTTCTTTGATGTATTATATGTAAATTCAAGCCAAGGGCTTAAGATGTATTGAGTTAGTACTCTTCTTTTTTTGTAACCAAGTTTAACTTGGAAAGCTGTAAACCCGTAGGGCATTTGTTTTGTTATTAGCATGTAATATTTCTGTAAGAACTACTCTGATTAATAGAAAGATGTTTATTTCTCGTACATCATTGCATGTCTAAAATGTTGGGTTTTATGTATTATTTTGAGGGCGTGACACTTGGTATCAGAGCATACCGGTTCGAATACTTTGGGTACGTGGGAAGTGATTAGAATCACACTGGGTTTGTCTCGCTTGTTAGAGACTTAGGTGTAATGTTAGGTGCTTATGTGACAACATGTTTATGTGACTATGTGGGTATGGAATGTAATCTCTTGGATATTGATTGGATCCTTGGTTTCTGTGAGTCTTGTTGGAAAAGCACCTGATCAATGCTGTTTCTAACCGAAAACTCTAGCAACGCCTCGGGACTATCATTATCCGGAAATGAAATTCGTAAGTGCTTATGTGATTATGTGCTTATGTGGAATGAATTACAGTTGTCTATCGTATTAGGCCGCTAGGTAATAGTTTTGGCACTTTTGTTGATGTAATATACCTTGTTGCTTTGACTAGGATGCCTAGACGAGGAAGTTTTGATTTCCCTCCTTCCACACGGGAAGAGTTGCGGAAACAGTTTGTGGAATTACGCCAAAGGTACTACTCTTTGGTGCAGTTTGAGGCATGGTTTGCTAATCTGTCAAGGTTTGCCCCAGAATTGGTGGAGACGGAGGCATTGCGTTGTTCAGAGTTTGAGAGTACTGTGCGATAGGATTGCTGGGTCTTGGCATAGGAGCTATAGTGTGCTTGTCGGGGCTGCGGCCCATGTGGAGGCAGCAGTGCTAGCTATGGGCCAGAATAGGGAAGAGGCCATGGTTGGGAATGTTGGTTGGATTAGGGAGGAGGCCATCTCGGTAACTCCTACGGCTTATAGGTACTCTAGGCCCAGTAAGAGGTGGAGGCGAAAGTGTGTTCAGTCCCAGGCTATGTCCTTTTCTTCGTCTGGAGTTTCGGACTCTTCTGTTGGGGGGTCCAGAGAGGTTCGGGTTTCAGGCCAGCCTCAGAGTAGGGGATCTGCTAGCTGTTTTAGATGTGGTCAGTTAGGCCACAAGTCTTCGGTGTGTCCCCAGAAGAAGAGAGCAGGGTTGGCAGTTCTACCAGTAATTGCACCACCAGAATCATCTAGCCAGCTAGGTTTTGGGTCGATTGAATGTTCAGTGGGGAAACAGTTGTTGGGGTCTTCATCAGCTCAGACTTTGAACCAGTCTCGTGCTTGGGAGTTGTTTACTTGTTGGGTGTGTAATCAGCCAGGTCATATCAGTCGTTTTTGTACTCAGCCAGGAGCTTCTTTGGGAGTCTCGCAACCTAGTCGAGTCCAGCCTTATTTGACTGGACAAGAGCAATACCGTTTTGCGGACAGTCAGGCCAGAGTTCGAGGGCCTTTGGTGAGTCGAGTTCCCAAGTCTCAATTGGGGAAATTTGCAGTTGTTCCAGGTGTGGCCAGTTGGGGCACACCAGTAGTTCTTGTCCGTGGCTTGTAAACTCGTAGGCTATCTCGTGTTTGGGGATGACCAACTTTGGCGGTCCAGTGAGGGACGGTAGTGGTGGTAATACCGAGGGGATGGTTTTGTTTTGACTAATCCATTTTGTAATCGGTGAATTATCGTTTTGTAATCATTGGGTTCTGTTGTGTAACCAATGTGTTTTGGGAATGTTGAAACATCTAAACTGTTTGCTTATCTATATATATATATATATGCTTTGTTTGTTAACTTCCTTGGATTGGGTGAATTGGGGCATGTAGTAGTGTAATATGCCCGGGGGGTACCTGCGCGCGTTAAACAGTTTGGACTCCCGAGATCTCTTTGATCTCAAGTCTCACGAGTGCAATGTGAAATGTAGATGAGAGTCCAGATTTGACAACTTTTATTGAAAATCCATTTTATCGCAATTTTGTCAAAAATGGACTGCGTCATCAGATCTCAGAGTCGCCACCTAATATTTTGGGAAATTAGGAAACCCATGACTTAGTGCCAAGGCCACTGTTCGTCGTAACCAAGGATGCTTGGCTCGGAACCTTAGGTATGAGAGGGGAAGGTCAATAATGAGCACCCCCGCTCACTCGATCAAAAGATCGGCCTCTACTAAACCATGATATGACTTTTTATTTTCTTTATATGTTCATATTCTGATTATTTAGTGAATCCTAAAATTTACTATGTGAAGCATACAAGTATAGACTAGTTTGCTCAAATTGGAACAATTCAATTTCATGTTTGTTTTTCGAAAAGGGTTTGAATTTGCCACTTGACAAAGTGGGCTTAAAGTTTGTGAATTTGCCACTACAAAGTGGGCTTAAAACGTACATTTATTGAATTATTCCAATTCAAACAACAAGCCTTCATCCACAGGCATTCATACAGTTATCACTTAAGCAAATAGCCACATGGTAGGATGCTAAACATAATAAGAAAATCACACACAAATGAGATGCTAAAGCATAAAAACTCACAGATTACCGACGTCCCTCGAACAACTACAAAACAAAGTTAGTAAAATATGCATGATCCAATATACAAATCCTAATGCAATTCATACATAAGAATGCTTCTAAAGATCCGGCTTCTAAAACATGGCATGTGAATCATTGGAACACTTGTGATAGCGCACAAAATCATAGGATAATCAATTAAAGCATAAAGATGCAAATTTAGCCGAATCTTATGCATGGAGCATGGATGTAAAGCAGGAATATGCATGGCATGCCAGATATATACATATGTACAGTTAGGGAAAGCGAGTAAAGAATGTGATAGAAAGAAGCGGGGTGGGGGAATTATTACAATACTTTGAATATTACAGATCTGAGGGAGATGAATAAAATAAAATCCTCACAAACACTCAAAATAAAATAAAATAAAATAAAATAAAATCTTCCATCCAGCAGACTTGCACACCTCAGCCCATGTACTCATCCTCAGTGGAGGGTTCCACCAATTTATTTGCTTGAATTTGATTTGTTTCGGTCTTCTTTACATGCTTTTTCTCCTCCCAACTTCGAATACACTAGTTGTGGCAAGACAAGCTCTCGATATGGGTACAATGATTTCTGGTCTCCTATTCGTCATCCGAATCAACAACTACAATCGGCAATCTCTCAACTGGAACATCATTTGCAAACCTCCATTTCCATATCATGTGTGAGCTTCTTCAGCTGCGTGCTTCTCTTGAAGAGAGGGAGAGTTTAGATTTGCCTCGTGTGTGTGTCCGAGAGAGAAGCAGCTTTTGAACATTGTTTACATACCGTGCAGAGTAGTAACATCATCAAACAAAGACTTGTAGGGAGAGAGAGAGAGAGAGATTGAGTGGGTTTTCTGTCAATGTGTTTTTGTGTATGCATGGTGTCCCCTTTTCCTCCCTAAACCCGTGTGTGCATCTATCTGTGAAAGTGATGATCCCCTCCCTTTTCAGTGGGTGTGTGCCGTGTGTCATGCATGGTGAGTGTTGTGTGTTGGGTGTGTTTCATTGAGAGAGAGAGAGAGAGAGAGAGATCAGTTTGGGAGAGAGAGCAACCCCCTCGAGAGAGAGAGCCGCTGCTCCCTTTTCCCGTGTTTGTGTGCTGTGTTCTCTTCTCTATCTTAGTGTGGTGTGTTGAATCTGGGGTGTCTAGCTTCTTCTCCCCCAAGCCGAAAGAGCCAGCCAGAGAGAGGTGTGAAGATGCTGGGTGTCTGTTCTCCCTTGAGTGGTGTATGTCTGCTATGCTATCTCCCATTTTTTCTCACATTTCTCTCCCTAAGCCGAGAGAGAGAGAGAGCTTTTGTGGTCATGGAGAACTGGGTTCAGTTCTCATTCCCCTGTGGGGGGGGGCCAGCCAGATCAGAGAGAGAGATGGGCTCCTTGTGTTCATCCTTCCCCCCCGTGTGTATGCTATGCCTCTTCCCTATGTGCATGGGTGGGTCTCATTTTTTTAAAGAGAGAGAGAGAGAGAGAGAGAGAGAGAGAGAGAGTGCGTGTGTGCTGTGTTGATTCTTGAGTGTCTGGGCTGTGTGTGTGTGTTTGTGCCTATGTGTGTTGTGTAGGTGCCTGGTGTTGAGTCCTAAGAATCAGTGCATGTCGGTGTCTTTGTGGTGAAGAAGCTCTATGTGTGTTCCGAGAGGGAGAGAGTTATAGTGGTCCATCATTTCTATGCATGTGTATGTGATAAGAGAGAGAGAGAGCCCGTGTGTGTGGTCTCTCCGTGCATGTGTACGTCCCCCCTCCTCTAAACCGTGTGTGCCTGCCTCGTGTATGTTGAGTGTG